>JANSTU010048897.1:0-22948 GCA_027564075.1 Bolitophila hybrida | reverse complement strand
ACACAAAAGTGTTTATACTCAAATGATAGGAAATGGTCACAAGATAGCTATGACCTGCAAATTGACCTCTTTAATTTGTTTATTAATAATATGCTTAACAAAAATGTTTGTCAATGGGTATTATTTTTAAGATACTAAGTTAGAGTTTTTTTTTTATTTTTCAATTACTGTTTCTCGAAGAAAATATTAAAAATGTGTTTTTCATAAAAAAATAAAAATAGTGGGTAAACGTTTGTTTCAAGAAGAAAAACCAGCATTGCTGGTATCCAGACTGGTGCCTAAATAGTAAGTTAAGTTAAAACAATATTTTGCAAACTGAAAAAAATATCCATATCCATCGCAGATTGATGTTTGCCTTAGCAGACAAACCAAGCTAATCAATACAACTGATCCATCTTCACATCAAATCTATCTGACCTTTTTTTTGTTTTTCGATTGAATTTTAATTTTTCTCATTTTATTTTCATCAATGAATATAATTTAATTTAAATGAAACAGAATTATTGACGGGCGGAAGTACTGTTGTCCTAATCACGGTATTTTTGATGATTCCAGCCCAAACGTTTACGTTAAATCGGTGTTGAAATTCTGTTTCTTTCTTGTTGTTAATTTACGAAAACAAATAAATGTGTGATGTTATTTCGCTTCAAATGGTCATAACTTTGGAACGGTAAGATTTCTGGGATTCGGTTAGGAAAGTTAATAGGTAACTTTAAAGAAAAAAACATAGGTTACCTGCCATCTGGCTGAGCAGGTCTCCCAAAAACCTTACCATCAAGAAAAAAAACAACTGATTCAGAAGTTAGAAATTTTACCCTACTACCCTCTGACCATCAATCCGAAAATGTTGGACATATTTTCATGAAATGAGGAATCCGCCGGTGAAATTCGTCCGGTCGTGACTGAATCACCCTGTATATCGGTTTGAACTCTTTGAAAAGTCAATGAGAATCGAAGAATCTTGACCAGGAAGTCGAGAGGCGTTCGTTACAATTTTTCTTCAAACTACATTACTTGATTGTAAAGGCAAAATGTTAATATATTCAAGATAATCAATCTTATTAACAAAAACTTTGAAAATTTTCTTTTCTTATATTTGTTTACATCAACCGAAACTTATCAAATTTCCCAGTCATTTAAAAAACGAGACAGTTCAACGATCTTTTTTAAATTTTTCTGACATTTTAAATTATTCTCACTTAAATTATTAATATCGTACAACGTACTTTATACATAATGTTACTGTTATTATTTATTTATTTATTTAAAACAATTTTCATTTTAAATTAGATTAATTAAACTTAAAAGAAAAACCACAAATCACATTTTCAAACTATATGGAAATAATATTTGTTACTTAAAACTTCGTACATATTACTTATTTATAATAAAGCAATTTTCCATATATAACTACAGCATAATTATAGTCAAGTTAAATTATTCCTAAGTAAACTGAAAACAATCGCGTGCATCAAAAAATCACGTTGAAAGCAATAAATTTTAAATAATGCATAAAATATGCGTATGTTATTAAATATTTAAAATTTGATACAAAAAAAAAAAAAAAACGCACATGTCGTCGTGTATATTGGAAATATTTTATGATTTCGCTAGTATTCACCCTTTTATGCAACCCCTTTGAATGAAACTTCAATATAAATATATGTCACATGTATGTAATTATGTAAAACCAAGAAACTTGGATACATATAAAGTTATACTATAAAATATTTATATAAAATGGTTTTTAACAAACACCTGTCCGTTTCCCTTAGATGCAAATACCTAACATTTCAAGAGGTAAAAGCGCTTGTTTTTACCTTAGTATTTACTACATAATACTTTATATATAAATAGGCTTGTTATATTAACCCGCATTTCATGAATAATAGAAGTGGTTAACTCGTCAGTTTAAAACGAAACCTTACTATTTATTCAAAAAAGGGTAGTCAAACATAGTCTCTCGTAGCAAACACACATACACGTCTACAATTTCAATTTTATTGAACCATTAAATTACCATATCAAATCAACTGGCGCGCTAACGGAATAAGTATGGAATAGTGATCGACAATTATGATAAGGTGCACATCGCACAAAACACGCAACACGGAAAAACATGTGCTTTGACTGTATATACGTTAGAAAAGCACATTTTCACTGTGCCCGTGTAACAGCACATCAATCAATTGCGGGGCGGCATAGCTTTTTTCATATGGAATTTCCGGGTATTCAAAATAATAAATTGTGTGTCTAGTTCGTTTTTTATACATATATATCATTTTTATTTTTGGGATGTTTGCACGTTAATGTTATTTAAATTGGAAGCGAACATGAACGGCTCATAATGTTATGCGCGCTGCCATGCCGCCGAGTTGATGCTCGAAATCGCGTTGTCAGAGTCAGTCACAACATATATTATATTAACATTTACGAAATGGGCCCGTCGACATAAAATTAGAATAACTTAAGTGCCATTTCACACCAGGTAAGCTTTATACCTTTTAGGTTGTTGTGTTTTTGTTTGGAGTGGCTGCGATGTCGCGCGATGAAGATTAATTTGCATATTTAATTAATAGCAAACGCGCATGTATCGACATAGTCTTTAACGGGTTTGGAACACACATTCATTTACCAAACAAAAAAAAATCTTGTGAGTTTTAATCGATAGCACATTAATTCGATACCGACAAAGCAAGATTTATTGGAATGGGAATTGGAACTCAGGTAAGTTATGGATTTTTATGTAGAGACTTGATTTTGTGTGAACATTGATTTTAAATATTAATTTTAGGTGATGATGCATTCTTCTGAGTGCAGTTTCATTGGAATGACAACTTATCGATATTAAAATATTATAATATTATTTAAAATTATACTACATTTTACTGTTCTTATTCAAAACATGGATAAGGCTAAACAAACGGTTTCAATTAAATTATAGTATATGTGCAAGAATTTTGTATTGTTGTAAGCTTTTTAAAACATATTTTTGTTTTTATTGTAATGATTTTAGGAGCTTATTTTTAAAGCATCAAACAACATAACATTTTTAGTCGTGAAGACTATTCTATTATCTGCAGTTGGTCGTATAAAGATTGTAAAATAGTCATTAGTACGACCAAAAGTCATATAGGGTTGTTTAATAGTCTTTAATTGTACTATAAAAATTAATAGTCATCTTAGAGTCTTTCTGATGACTATATAGACGGAAGGTCGTTTAAAGTTTAATAAGACCTCTTAACGACCTTATGACTAATATTCAGGATGGATGACTATAATTTAAAATTTAATCATACAAATTGAGAAAAATGTAACAAAGGTTTAAAGTTCTATATGACTATACTATTGTAAAAAAGCTTAATAAACTGTCTGCTTAAAAAAGCACCAATTTATATATTCGATTAAATAATTGAAATTATTGTTTCAAGAGAAAATAAAATATAAAAATCCTGAACCTATAGACAGGCAGTCTAAAGAAATTGCGACAAAGTAAATAGCGTATATAGCAATTTATGTGAAACTGCTGTCGCTGTTTGCCCTTACTAAATGACAATGTTGATTTTAATGAATATGCACGCTTAGATATAGCGCTCACCTCAATATGGCGCACTCTTATATAACCTATTGGTTATGTTTCAATATAACCTTATGACTTATAAGTCATATAACACAGCGGCCGTAGGTTTAGGTTAAAAGATCAAATAAATGTAACATCCATGTTTATTATAAAAATATGAATTCAAATTACAAGTTAAATATATATTAATTTAACATGTAATATATTATTAAACGTTTAAATAAGAAATTAATTTTAAAATAAATTTTATTTTCTTTGGTTTAAATTATTTGGATGGCGTTATGCATTTTTTTCAAAGCAGGTAAGACTGAATTGTTAAAATTAGTCTTCAAGACCCTTACGCTACCGGTCGTAAAGACGTATTTACGGTTAATTCATAAATTAAGTCGTGCCGACGTCTTATACAACTAAAAATGTTATCTGGGGGCGTCTTACTTTTAAAATACCCTGACATTGCCCATAATCGTGTCTGCAGAATTGACATATAATCCCTGTCCAAGAAATGTACAGTAAAAGATTGAATAAATTATGTCTTAACACAGGCAGATCCAAGCTAACAGCAACGCGCCGATTTCAAGTCGAAAACCGAACAATCGGTATACTCTCAATCATTTCTATTACATTTTATATTTATATATTATGACCTCTTTACTGTTTCGGTATACGATTTTGAACGTCTTTACGGTTAAGTTACAGTTATAAATTAAGTCGTGCCAACGTCTTTAAGACATTTATAAAATTAAACATGTTAGCTTGGTTCTTCTTCAGCATCTAAAAATCCTAAAATTTAATTGATTATCTTTATAAATAATTATCGGATTTTGAGAAACTGCATCTATTTAAAAAATTACGTGTTATTGCATTTTCGCATTCAAAAAAAAATGAATGATTTTATAATATTTTCTTCAATATTGGAATGTCGTGGTAAAAGTTTAATAAATTAAAAAATATGATCATTCTGGCCTAGTGTATATTAGACCGTATCATGAAAAATAGTTTTGCGGTGAAAACCTTAGTTGAATGCAATTTTTTTAGTTTTTCATTTGTTTGACCACCCCAAATAGTTTTCTTCACTTAACTCTTGACGTACGATCGTTATGTATAGTAATATATATTGTTGTAAACATCTCGGGAAGCACTCTATTTTTCTTTTTTAGTTTTGAATAAAATAAAAAAACTTTGTGAACATGATTTTTATGATTTTTTGTGAGCTTTATTTGTGTACTTTTTTGGGTTGTACATAAATTGAGGTGTGAACTGAGATAATGTTATTGGCTTTGCGAAAAACACATCTGAGGTCATTGACCTGTATTGAACATAATGAGTGCTTTCTGAGTCTTTTACAATAATATACTATACATAACGAGCGGACGTCAAATGACAGAGTTAAGTCAAAACTAAGGTGTTCACCGTGAACTTTTTTTTGTTCGAAGCGTGAAACAGTCTGGTGTACATGTAAAGAATATGAATTTTCCTAAAAAAAATTAATTAAAAAGTTCATTAAATGATTCTTGTTTGTTATACTTGTTAATGTTACGTAATTTTTAAGACGCAGATTGGTCTAAAATAGCCCTAAAATTCGTCAGTGATTGCAGAATTGTTTGCAAAAAATCTTTAAATGCAAAATTGCAAATTGGTCTTCAAGAGCATTTAATTTCGTCATTGTTGATGAGTTAGCAATTAATCTTCAAATAGTAGATCATTTGTATAGAGCGCAAGTTTTCCAAAGCGTTTGATGTGTTGTTTATTTTTTATTTTAAAGTCATTTCTAGATTAATCTCATTAATTTCATTTAATTTTCAGACTGAGATGGATTACGTGCAATTTGTCAGAATAAATAAATTTTCGGAAATAATGTACCGATTAACAAAATATTTGGAAAACTTAAAAGGCTCCAGATTTGATGAATCAAGCAACAGTTCCTGCAAATATGCCATCTACGTCTATTGAGCAAGCAATATCGAGAGAGTATCGAGAAGCAGAATCGAGATTATCAGTGCAAATTAAGACTCCTAACCATCGGAAATGTGTTGTTAGTGTTAGAGCACAGTAGCTCCCATTGGAGGTGCACAGTACAAACAGCACATTAGCATGACCTGACCACGTTATGGTCAATGAATTTGGTGTGCGGCATCGCACACTAGCCCAATGTCCCAGAAGGGATTACAGGATCCAATAAGTTCATATTATGATTGTATTGAAATAAATTGCAGAATTCATAATTTATATGTCAAACCGATCTGCAAATTCTCATTTGCAGGCCCTCCGCAGATCAGTTGAAAAACGCTAAACGTTTTTATATAAAATAAAAAAATAAGAAACTAATAGCAGGGTTGGAATGATAAAAAACACAAAATTGAGTTTCTTCTCTTTTTATATTATGTTTTTTCGTTTCCTATAAATTCCTTTAAATGTTACTAAGATGTGACATTAATTACTAACTAGATTATATAAATATAAATTACCTGTATGACATGCCTGACAATCGGGCGTTCGCTGAATGTTCGGTCCTCCGCACGGTGCACCTGAATTCAGTGGCGGTGGACTACTACAACTTCTTGTTCTCTTCTGACCGGATGGTGCTCGTCCCGGACACTTGCATTCCGTCCATGGACTCCATGCACTCCAACCGCCATCAACTGAAACAAACCAACAAAAAAGAACTACTTTAAAAACATATTAAACTTATAATCGCGTGTCTAATCGTAGCGTTCTATGAAATTAGAAATAACTCTTGTAACGACAACTCTGCAAATATTTTGCTGGTCGATTGCATTTATGTATAATTGTATATACAATTATATACCGTGGGAGTACCTGGTTGCACTCCGAAAGAACAAGTTTATTCGTTTCAATCGCGTGTCCAAGCGAAAGTTTGCCACGGCTAACTGTATAATTTGGAAGTTAAAAAAATATGTTTGTTTAAGAGTTGTTTAAGCGTAACTTTTAAATATAGGCAAACGTGAAGGTGTAGCATGAGTTTCGTATTGAATTTAATTATTATTAAAGAAGTAGAAGGTTTATTTTAAAACTCTATAGGTGGATCAAAAAAGTTCGAAATAGGGAAACAAGAAAACATTCGGTTTTAGTTTTCAACATACATTCCTTTTAAGTCGATTTTAGCGATACAATGATTTTCTGACTTGTTATTTCGTCCGAAAAGTAGTCCATCAGAAGCTCTCCAAAATAGACCTCATTTGAGTAAAATTGCTTACCGGTGAGCCATTTCTTTAGATTTGGAAACAGGTCTGGCGAATTGAGAGTTGCTGAGTTCAAACACGATTTCATGTAATTTTGCTTGTGAAACTAACAATTAATAAGCATGCGCATTGGCGTAATGATAGAGTTTTTTTTCTTGAAATGCGTCCGTTACAATTACAATTTTTAAACGATGATGATGAATAATATGCGCCAGTTATGGTTCTACCGGTTAAGATAGTCGATGGTCCATCCCATTTGACTGAGATTAACCACAATTTTTAAGAATTGATGTAGCTCTTTTTCACTTATAATAGGCCTTCTACAAATACAAACATTCAAATATTACACCCACATAACTAGTAACGAACGAAGTTAAAAAATAATATTTAAACTTTATTCTTTCAATTGTTACATTCGATTTTTAGGTTGTATTTAATAAGTTAAACTGATTTTTAATTTATCGAAAAAATGTATGTTTAAATTATTATATATTTGTATGATAACTGTTAATTCACATTTTTAGTTTTATTTTATACAGTTCAATCATTGTGTTTATATTAAATTATATAAAGAACTTTTAAATCGAAAGTTTATTTTTTTTTTTAAATAATATAACCTAATAACCAAATTCAAAAAAATCGCATGAAAGCATGTCTTTTAACATATATTAAAAAAAATAAAATAAAACCTTAAAAAAATAGTGTTTTTAAAATGTTTTTTGTAATTATAATATATAATATATATTTATTTATTTGAACTTAAAAATACATATATTACAATATATAATATAATAATGGGTGTTCCATTAAGAAGGAAATATGTCAAATATTTTTTACATCTGTATGTTTAAACCAAAATGCATTTCGCGCACTTCGCGATTTTTTCGATCCGCATAATCGTCCTAGTGAGAGTGCAATAGCAAAAATTGTGCAAAAATTCCAACAAACTGGGTCGGTGGCAGATGCGAAAGACCATCACGTACCCGGACACGCCGTTCAGATGAAAACATTGCTGCAGTTCGTGAGAATGTGGCCGAAAGCCCAAAGATCGTAAGCAGGAACTTAACCTCTCCACGACCAGCTGACACCGAACTTTGAGGAATGATTGACCCAAGAAGTGAAGCCTGCTGTTCACCGATTGAATACATGCTGCTTTGTTAATAAGCAGTATTGCCGCATTTGGGCGCTGAAAATCCAAGAGAAGCCAATGCATCCACAAAAAGTCACTGTTTGGTGCGCCGTTTTAGCTCTTTTTTTTCTTCGAAAATGCAGCTGGCAATTCAGTTACGGTGAATGGTGAGCGGTACCGTGCCATGTTCACCGACATCTTGTGGACAGAATTGGATGCTATGGATACCGACGACATGTGGTTCCAAAAAGACGGCGCTACATGCCACACAGCCAATGCATCAGCGAAGGCAATTGGCCACCGAGATCATACGATTTGTCGCCTTTGGATTTCTTTGCTTGGGGATATCTTAAGAACAAGAAACTATGCCAAATATTCATGAGCTAATGGTCGAGATAACAACATCTCACATATTGGTGAAATCGAAGAGCAATTATGCAGAGATGTCATCAAAAATTTGGACCATCGGTTTGAGGTGTGCCGCCGAAGTCTTGGCAAACATTTGGCCGATATTATCTTTCACACATAATTGCCATGAACCATGAAACAAGATTAAATAAATAAATCAAACATTTACTAACAATAACATTTTCTTTTTGTATCTTCACATATTTCCTTTTTAATGGAACTCCCTTTATATGCAAAAAAGGCAAAATGATGTTTTTAAAATAATGTAAAATGTATAAAATATAAAAAAAATGAAAGTTCAAAACACCTTATAAAATATAACCTTAAAAAATAGAAAATAACGAGACTATTACCTTATATTTATATAAAAAAAAAGGTAAAAAAAATTAATGATAAAATAAAATAAAACTAAAAAAAAAATAAAAAAATCGGTGTTTCTTTAAAATTGTTAAAACATGACTTTTTATAACAAATTATATAAAATATAACTGGCACGAAACGTTGTCTTTATAATAAAAATATTTTTAAAAACAAAATCGGTTAATGTTTAGAGATAACAGTGTTTTTATTATTTTTAAATATAAAAAAAATGATTTATATTTAATTAATTATTAATTTAAAAAACAAACGGAGTATTTACAAAATCGAAAGTTCAAACATCAGTGTTTTTTAATAATAAATTATATAAATGAAATATAACCGAAAAATCCGATTAAATATCGTGGTTTTTATATAAAATTATATATAATATAAAAAAAAAAAAATTAAAAGTACATAAAATCAGTGCTTTTAAAAAACGAATAAGACAAAGTTTAAACATCGATGTTTTTATAATAAATTATATAAACCAAATATATTATATACATTGAAAAATCGGAAAATTTTAAATAAAATACAATCTATAAATCGAATAAGAAAACGAAAGTTTAACATTTTTATAAAAAAAAAAAACATAAACATCGAATTTAAAAAATTGAAACATGGAACGCTAGAAGAAACAATGATGAAGAAATTGACCTAAAATTAGAAGTATAGCAAACTAGAAGAAAGGAAGGCACACCCTCAGATCAGCTTAAAAGCCATACTGGGAAACAGTCTACAACGACATTTATTTATAATAAATAAAACAGCTATAAGAAAGACATGAAATGGAATATAGAGCCACCCACCAAGTTATTAAGAACCTTTTACACCAAATGTACTTAAAACAGCCAAAAACAAACCTAATTTGAACAAAATCCTGAAAAACGTTAAAAAATCATAGAGATAAAAAAAAACGCAAAATAAGTTGATCCTGCTTAAAAAGCAGAAAAACTAATGACGAAAAAATAAGTCTAGCATAACATCATCCTAGTTCTCGGATAGACACAAAATTGAAGCCAAACTAACAATAAAGGATATTTCCGTAAATCCATTCCATTTGTTTATATTTTTAGCTCTTCATTTTTGATAGACTTTTCTTAAAAAAAATGTATCGACAACAATAAATTCATAGCATTCAAGGCTATGTATTTGAAAACACACAGTTTGCTCAGGCTACTCTACTACTACTCTACTAGCGTTTCCCAATCTATAATATTTTAGAAAAAAGTATTTTTTGAATAAATTGAGTACAATTTCTTTTCCTCTAAATTATTTGTAAGGGTTTTATACAAAAACAAACAGAAAAAGATCCCTATGAAAAATCGAAATTAAAATTTAAAATACTTCATGGTGAACCCAGATCGCTATAGAGCAGAATACCTAAAAATAAGCAATTAAAAAACTACGATTAACGGATGGACAAACAGTCACAGCGACTGGACATATTATGTTATTAGTTTCCGGTATGAGAATTTTCCAAAATATACGGAAAACAGAATTCAAACGTTTTCCACTGCGCTACATATTTGTATACTGTCAATCATAAGTTAAAATTAATCAATATAAATGAAAATAAAACCTTACATTGGAATCATTTTTGTTTCAATAAATAATATGAGAATTCATATACCCCACATTTGGTAATTATCCAAACTATATGGTATATTATATAAAAACAACACATCTACTCGCATTCTCCCTTCTTTATTTATTTATTTGGACTAATTCCAACAATCGCGTGCCATCGCAATAACAATAATTGACCTTCTCGCCGAACGAACAATATTGACTATTAGAACACGCGCACAATCAACTATACAACCCTCTTTCCTTCACGTTCATTCGTTTTTCCAACCCAGAGAGCACAATTTCGCAGCTCATTAAAAATGAATGTCGACGATAGCAATCCAATTAGTCGTTTTAGTCGTCGTACAAAAAAAAAATATTGTGCGTTCTGAAATTCGTACTCACCGAAAACGGTCAGCAGCGCCGGGTCCGAAACTTTTTTGCCAGCAACATTCTCGGCCACGCACGTGTAATTGGCCATGTCCTGTAATGAGATGGATAAAATATCATGCGTTAATTTACAAGAGCTTTTCCGTAATTATAGTCAATTGAATCGGATGTTTGCGGCACTTTGCCAGATTAGAATTGTTTACTAAACTCCGAATATCAATTATCTAGATTCTAAATGTATGGTGTTTACCTGCATGGATGCGTGACCGATGCGAATATGTCCGGCATCAGTTAGCACCACGGAACCGTCCAGCGGTATTCCGTTTTTGAACCACTTTGTTGTGGCTGGAGGCACAGCTGCCGGAGCAGCACAGCGCAGTTCCGCAGCTCCGCCTGCCTCGACGCGCGCCGATGCTGGTGCAATTGAAAACTGCTTTTTTATGTCTGCAAAATAAAGTGAACAATATTAAATACAATTAAATAATGTTGTTGGTGTCTATCTGTCTATCTCTCTTTTTCTTTTCGCACACACAGAAAAACATCTGCGTTTTGTTTTAATTTACATTGCTTATACATTATTTTGTCAGTATGAGCCAGTACAAGAACCCTCTTTATTACACTCTACATAATTATATACCCATACATCTACATAAATACATTGCAAATATTTTATATAAATACTCGCGGAAACCGGGCGGCCGGCCGGCGTGCATTCGCGCGTGTGCAATCAATAATTCATTTATTCGCGAGCACTCGAGCACACGGCTGGCCGGCCTACGCAAAAAGGTTTTTGTTTAATTACAGGTAACTACTGTACACTGAGATGAACTATTTATTATATTATTTGTAGGTATATATGTTTATATGTTGAATTGGTGCGCTGGCATTTTATTTATATGTAGAGAGTGTAATTTATATTTGTGTAACGATTTAGCGCGTGTTTAACGATATTATTGCAAGGAATGTGCACAGTGGATGCATCCGGTTTATAATATTAGAGAATGTATAGAATGAAATGTATATTATTTAAAAAGGTAATGTTATAATAAATATGTGTTTATAATATATTTGCACCAGTTGCAGATATTTTCAACACGGCTTTTCAAATATTTTAGACACTAATTATTTATGTTTTCTTTAACGTCTGTCGGTCGTATTTAAAGATGAATAAAAGTGTTGTGAGTTAGTATTGAAATTTACAGGTGCTTTTCGAACCAAAATGTATTTATTAAAATTGCATCAAACCTCCATCAATTAGTACTACTTACTAATAGTTTTCAGTAAAGTTATTTAGTAAACGTCGATGTATGAATATTTACTAATTTTCACTTAATTCTGATATGAATGGCATGAATTAATCATACATTTACTGATTTCCAGTAAATTTTGGTGAGATTTATTTATTTACAAAAAAACTCTAAATGAATTAATTATAAATTCAAAGGTTATTTTCTAAAAAAATAACACTTTTGGTTGGCAATAAATTGATAAGCTATTTTCGTGATGTATGCCCTTTTTGCTTAGTTTTTTGTTCCGTTCACCGAACAAATTGTTTGCAAGGTCGGTTTTGTCATCTTTTCTGCAAAGGTGTGAACAAAAATTGGGATGACTATATCGTCAACGGTCAAAATTTATGCAACTATTTTCTCACGTTGTTACTTAGCGAACGCCTATCTTTAAAAAAAAACAGATTATTTTCAATCAGCATCACTGTAATTAAAAACTATTATATGGCTGATATGTTTGCTAAATTCAAATTACATAACATTATGAAGCGGTATTGAAGGATAATGATCCATTTGCTATATCTGCATTGCTATCTACGCAAATGACGGATATGTTTAGCAGCCGCAAGGGAATCAGAATTTGTAAGAGCGGGACCTAAGCGATTGAAACTCGATGGTCGCTACTTCATCCGGTTATTATCTCTGTAAAAGTTATTTCTTGTTCCAGCTTAGAATTAATTAGAAATAAAATTAACTTAAAATTTACTTTAATTTATTATTTTACGAATCAGAATGGAATTAGATAATATTTTCTTAAATTAAGAAAAAAAACTTGATTATAGAAAATGTATTTAAAAAAAAATAATCACTTATTTGCATGTACCAAGAAAATATTTATTAAATAATAGTAAATAAAGTGAATTGTGTAATTTAAACACATATTTGCATGAATTGCATCACCATTTACAGGTTTCCAGTAAATTTTAGTGTGATTTAAGCACATCATGTTCATGATTTACACCGATATTTACTAAAAATCAGTAAATGTTGGTGTGCTTTATGCGTTTTATTTACTGATTTTCACTAAATTCTAGTGTGATTTAACGTATTATTGGCATGAATTACTTCAACATTTACTGATTTTCAGTAAATGTTGGTAAAATTTATGCGCATGAATTACACCCATATTTACTAAAATTCAGTAAATTTTGGTGTGATTCAAGCGCATTATTTGGATAAACTCCACCAACATTTACTGATTTTCAGTATTTTTTTTGCATGAATTACAACTAGATTTACTGATATTCAGTAAATTTTGGTTTAATTAATGCTAACGTACTCTCAAATTTACTAAAAATCAAAAAATACTAAATGCTTTACTTATTATTTTAAATTCTAATGTAATTTAGACGCATAATTACTCCATTATTTACTGATTGTTCCTAATATTAGTGAGTTTTATGTCGTTATTTGCAATTAAGCAACATTGGAATGAATTAAGAAGGTATTTCTTATTTTCGATTCATTGTTAATTTATTAAATTCAAGCATTATTATCTTAAATCCATCGAATATACAGTTGACGCCAAATTTGATAGGCTATTTATACCAATTTCATTAATTCAATGTTTTTTTCGTACCGTGTATATTCCGCAGAGCATTCGCCTTGATTTTCGCAAAATTAACATTTTCTCGCTATATTCACATTAAAAATATATAAAGCACGCAACTTGCTTAAACTAAGAAACACGCAAAATTCTCAAAATAAAACTCTAATCGTGAACTTTGATGAAGATGTAGACAACCTACATTACCGTTGACAACCATTGGGACATAGAGTTTCCATCATATATTTTATTCATTTTTATGTTGAAAAAAGGAAGTTTGCCCGCAACTTCTCCAAAAGATTTGAAAATAAAGCATAAAATGGCCAAAGAAATGTTTTCTTTTTACACCGAAAATGTTTTTTTTAATCGTCCTCAATTTAAAAACAAAAAACAAAATGTCCATAAACATTTCATTCAGGAGGTTTATACGTTTTGCAAAATTGATTTAATTGATTTCCATCGGTTACCCAAATAGAGAATCACACTCTTCCTTTTTTGGGAGTTAGGGCGTAAAATGTAATGATGCAGTTCTTAATAAAACTGCATTCGATTCACGTATTTTAGTTTCCTTCAAATAGAGATGTACAAATACAAACTTTTAGGTCCTTTAAAAAGGGTTGGAGACCACAAAAAGAGGGTGATGATTAGGAAGAAATGTAATATTCGTTTGGAGATTTAAATTCCTTTTGGAGGACCACATAATCTTCTGCCATATACTCAAATATACTCAATTGTACAAAATTTTAGTTTCACCTTTCCATTGTAGAGAGAGGGAGAAATATGTAAGTTTTTATTAAACAAAATTACTTAATCTTTTTGCCAATAAGTTTTTCATAATTTGATAGCACCTATCCTTTTTGGAAATAATTAAATTATGTTTTTTTTAAATATAGAAGTTTTATACATAATTTGATGAAATTAAAAAGAAATTGTCAAAATTACCAGGTAGATAAAATAAATAATAAAGTATAAAATTCTATTTTAAAAAAAACATTAATGAAAACGTACACACAAGTGTTATGCATATATTTCATACAGTTTTTCAAGTCAATGTACATTCTCATATACATTTCTATTCAAATTTACTTTGTTCCTTATTCGCATAATTTTATACATTTGTAAATGTATATAAATGTATTTTGTATGTGTTATTGTGTGCGCCCGCGAGTCGTCGAGAGAGCACTTGACAGACGACAGCCCCTTAAAGTGTGCACAAGCTGTGCGACACGCTATAAGCCGCCGCGCCGCCACAACTGCAAAGTACAGCTGAAGGGGGCTCTCGACTCTGGCTCAAGCATTTTCATTACGTATGTACTTACATGCCACTTCAATGATTGCCGGCTGACTCTTGGCTTTGCCGCGTGGGGACCATGCGTGACATTCGCATTTAAATGGTCCCTTGCCAAAGTATTCGTCTGTGAGGTCCTTGGAGATGGTGGCGGTGACCTCCTGCATATGAACGCCGGTATGTGGATCAACGTGTGACTCGGGTATTGACGGTGGTGCCTGCGAGCTGCCACTGCACTTGAACGTTAACTATATAAAAATAAATTAAAAATTGTTTAAGTTTGTTAACTAGTTTAAGGGTCGTTTAATTGTTTTAATCACCTGCAGGGAATGTGCTGCCTTGCACTTGAGCACAGCCGGACGGCCGCGCATCACAAACGTACTCTGTGGCTCGACCAGAAACAATGGCAGTTCACTGGCTCCACCTTGTCCACCGTCCGATTTAGTGCCAAAATTGTCTAGCGTTGGTCCAAGCTCACCGCCTTCGTCTTCCTCGTAGTCTGAGTCGTCTACATCGTCCTTGTGCGGAAAATGCTCTGACAGAATAAAGTCTTCCTCGTCATCGGCAAAATGATGTCCATGCGAGTCAAAATCGAACGGATCCGATACCATGTCCGACTCTGGTCCATTTTGTTTCTTGGCCGCATGTGGCAGTGGTGTTGTCGGTTTGATTCGTATCACGTCGTCTTCGTCACCGAATCGCGTGGGCAAATCCATGTGCTCGGACTGTGCTGCTCTGGCCGATACTAGCGTGAATGTCACACAGCATACCAGTAACACTGTCAGCTGATTGACCATTATGCCGTTTTAATAGTAAATTCTTTGTATTTCGAAATATTTCGCCACCCTCAGCAGATACATCCAAAATCAGCTTGCATTCCCATTAAAACTTCCGTTACATCTGAAGACATCCACAGTACCTCATAAAGTCTGAATATAAAAAATACAATATTTTAGTTGCTTTTGCCTTTATATACCTTAGGATACATAAATTTGTTTCAGTACACATAAAATTCGGTCTGTAAGTCAACTTAAGAATATTTTCTCATGAGATATGAGCTCGCGCGCGTTTTTATGGAGTTAACGTCAATTAAGTTCGGGTATTTTAATTAAATATTTCCCGAACAAGTTGTAAAATGTGTTTAAATATCTTATGTGTAAATATACTTTGTCAGACACCATATGTGTAAGTATGTGTACTTGCCATTTTATCTTCGAAAAAACACTGTCTGACAAATGCTTGTTGTCGGAATTTTTCGTTATTGCGCACCAATTTACTCGATTTATTTCGAGAGTTTTGTGGGTGTGAGAAAAACGGAAAACTGTCCGCCTGCCATGTACAAATAAGATATTACAGTATATTCTGTCCAACCTCCATTTGCCACATCCGAAATGGAGGGAGGAAGCACTAAAGTTTGAACACAATAAAAATTTGTTTGTCGTTTATCTTGAGACAGGATTTTCGTCTTATTTTCACTTGAATAATAGATTAATCGCATTCACTTTGAAATTCTTTTAGATTCATGTATTTGTTTGGTATTTAATTTTATATCTGGTACAATTTTCACAAATCAATTTTAACCAAGTAAAAAAATGATACAACATTTGGAAATTCACATTGAAAAACCACAATCAATTTTCAACGAGACAGCAGCTGCCCCCGCCACACATTTCCACGATTAAGCAATTTCCTTTCGAAACGCCATTTCGATATAATATATATATATATATATATAGAAAATAGAAATGTAATACTCTGGAAAAAACTTTGTTTCGCCAGGGTGCAAAATTCAATTAGCCGTGTGTTCGGGGTGTCGGTCTTGACAAAAGCTCGCGCGACAACAAAAAGCTCAAAGCGCAATAAATAGACGACGAGAAGCTTTTGTGCGTCGACCCACAAATACCTGCCTCGGAAAGTCGGAATGGTTATTTATAGACGTAGAATGGGGTTGATGTTTTGTGAGTGCGAATATGTGTGTGTGTGTTTGTGAATGCGTATGACATGTGTGTGTGTGTGTGTATTTTGTATGTACAGTTGTTGGCACGGAAATTCACTTTCGTACGGTATAGATTTTCACTATTAGCTCGGTGTATGGAAAGCGCAAAACAGTAAAGGATGAAATGAAAATTCGCATATATATATGTGCGTTTTATGTATATATATACACTCACTATGCGTTTGTATGTGTTGATCAAAAATGTATGTTTGAATCAACTCGTACACAAACGTGGTTTTGCTTTTTTTGCACCCGAGAGCACGGCCAAGCAAACAGTTTCATTTATGGTAAACATTCTCGTACACGCGTCGTATTTGTGTATGTGTATACCCATGCAGACAAACACATACACATTTACACAAACCCCACAAACACACACACACACTATTCGCGAGTGCTTTTTATGCACGCTCGCGCGGTCGAAGAAAAAAAAACAGCCGGCAAAAAAACCGCAGAACATAAAAAAGAGGGTAAGTTTAGTGTAAGCCCTGTAAGCATTACATTTAATACTGGCCCGACCGCGGGGAGCATGCTTGAAATATAAAGTGCGCCATTTATTCTATATGTATATTATATGTACGTGCGCGGGTGCAATAAAGAATAACGGGAGCAGGCATGGATATAATATTTTGTCGAGCAATAAGGGTAGTGAAATGATATGCCTAAGTTTGGCGTGTTGGAGGATGGAATTCAGATTTCTGTGTCGTTTTGTTTGTGGGTACAAATAAAACCTTTCAGTAAATCATTTAATTTTGTGTTTCTAAAAATATAAAATTTTGCAGTACAAGGCAAGGAATATTTATATTTAAAGGAGAAGTTCCATTTATATATATATTTACACGCTTTATTTTAAAGTGTTAATGTAAATCCGTAGTAAATTGTATCTTATAGGACTTGAATGAAGAGATTGCTTGCTTTAGATTCCGACAAACATTCTAGCAGTATAATCTTCCATTATGTCTTTCTTGGTAATGTTCTACCAATATCCCTGCTTATTACTATAATCTCCAAGATGTCAGGAAATCGATCCGAATGAGAATGTAACTAATGCAATTTAATGCTCATGTTACACCCAAGCTCATTCATTGATTCGAAAAAAATGGATCTTCAATCAACCGGCCCACATAATAATGGCCATCAAGCGCTGTCCAGCACCAACACATGAAACATAGATATTTAGCATAACCGCTTCATATCCTAAAAGAAAATTCCCCATTTCAAATCTACACAAATAACCCAGTTTTGATCAAAATTCTTCAGTTTTTCCAGCAATATAAAAATATTTGTAAATTCTTCTTTCACAACAAGTATTATAGGTATGGGTCATTCTGACTGATATGTATATGATCTGTTACTCTAAGTGTGAAATCCGAAGGAGTATACATGTTTTCTTATTAAATTTTCAGGTTATCTGGCTCAAAATATATATTTATTTATTGCTGCAACAAAATTGATTGTTATAATGATGCAATTTTATTGAAAAAAGGAGCAATGGATTTCGGCAATGCAGGACGAAATGGAATCGTTGAAAGAAAATTGTACTTGGGAGCTAATGAAATTGCCGAATGATCGCCGAGACATTGGTTGCAAATGCGTATACAATATAAAGACATATGCTACCGGAGAAATACAAAATTTCAAGGCACGACTCGTGGCACAGGTATTTTCACAAAAAAATATTATGACCAGATTTTTGCGACAGTCGCTCGTCAAGCAACATTTAGAGTTTTTATGGGCCGTGTCACCGATCACAGCGTTTCGGAATGGTACATTGAATAATACAATTTATATGAAACAGCCGCCCAATTTCATTGTGTATGTTTAGGAAGATCACGTTTGACTCTTGAGGAGGAGTTTTTATGGACTCAAGCAATCGACGCGTGTATTGAATCAGACAATTCGTAATATATTGACTGAAGCAAAAATGTGAGCTATCCGTTAAATGTTCCCTTCAACTATTTTAATTCACGTTTTGCCTTATTCCAATCCTCCTGATTCGGCTAAGAGTCTTTCAGAGCTTGTCGATATGTCAACAAACAACCGATCAATTATCGATATTTCTCGTTGTTGAGTAATACTTCGATGTTGTCGCCTTTTCCATATGAAACATCGATTGTCACATTAGCTGGTTTTGCGTTTGGTAATCCGAGCACAGTAGCTCCAATAGAAGCACAAACAGCACAATAGCATGACCTTACCATTCGTGTGAACCCGTAATTGTCAAAGAATTCGGTGTGCGGCATTGCACACTGGCCCTATGTCCCACAAGGGATTTCAGGATCCAATGAAATGAGAAATAAAACAACTGCAATTAGATGCAAATTTAGGAAGATTGATTTTGTAACAACATTTTTCACAGAATAAATCAAAAAAGAAAGAAAACTGACTTAAAAAATACCTTTATTGTTCTTTTATGGTTATTTGTAGTAGCAAATATTTAAAAAACATTGGAAATATAATATCGTTTAGCGGAAGTAATTAATCGTAATGTAAAGACGTAAAGTCTGGATTTTTTTAAAAGAGCTGCAAAATACAAAAAAAACACCCAATAATTAAAAAAAAATCCAATTATTATTTACTTTAGAGTACAAATATATTTTTTTGGTAGACTATTTTTTTTGGATTGTTATTTTGATAAATTTTGGTATACATCCCGTAATCTGAATTACTAGACTTGCTCTGAAAAGAAGCTTATTTCGAGTCAATTGTAGGCTGTATTCAATTATTTAAGCTAACTATTTGATATATCCAATTCAAGTAAGGTTATATCTATACAATGAACATAAGTACATACTTAATTCGAAAAAAGCTATTTAAAAACAATGCATGTACCTATACATCGATCGTTTTTTGAATATAAAATATTTACGATAATAACTTCGTCCTGGTTTTGATGTACTATTTTAACTGAATATAGTTCTTATAAGCCAAACATTGAAATTGTACATTCAACTTTATTAAATAATTAATTAAACTTAAAGAGAAAGTCATAATATTTGTACCTATAGAATACTGTTTTCGAACCATAATTATAAATCAAATACTTTTGAGTATGTTTAAATAATAACAACTAGAATTCAAAACGATGTAATTTTGAATATAGTTTTTTGTTTGCAGTAATTGTTATTTTACTCACAGGGCAAAAACGATATTTCAGAATTAGCTTGAATAATTTTTTTATTCATTATTTAGTTTAATTTTTATTTTTGTATTTGAAAGATATGTTAGATGCAATCATAATGTAGATGTGTTGCTCATAAGTCACCATAATTTGAAAATTTAAACTCATTTAAACGCATATCTTTAATAACCCTTGGGTATTTTTTTTTTAAACCAATAATTGACATATTGGAAGTGTGCAGGAAAAAGTTGTTTTCGATTGCAGGGTGTTATCAAAGTTTTTCGGTTTTCCCAAAATATGGAAGATATTTGGGCGCTTCGTACCAAACACTCATCTTATCCGATGAAGACATAGTAATGCTGAACTAATGTCAGTTTTTTAGTTTTGATTTTAAATATTTTTGAATATTTTGCTTGTTTTTGACGGAGTATTTTGCCATTACTGGCTACAACAACCTGTGTAAAATGCAATATTTGTCCGATTTCGAACCGTGGACATTAAAGCCACTAAATCGAGATCATATTAAATTTATAAAGAGTACTACACGAACTCAATTTGTGCCTGAATTAAATAATTTTGAACCGAAGCCCAGCACATCATTTTTGTTACATGATAATATTTGATATGTCTGTTGTCCGAGAGGAACTTCTTCGCTACTGGGGTTCGTTTCTCTGAAGACCGGTGTAAAAAAATTGCCTCTAGACGCAAATGATTCTAGGAAACGAATGATACCCTCATTGCGCGCTGGAGCGATAACAAGAATGTCACCATTGCAAACAATTAACAGGCGCTACAACAAGGACAAGAAGACGAAAGTCGACGTTGACATGACATTGGTAATAGCTCAATATAATTGGTTTAGACCTTCACGATAATCCTGTCTCCAATTATTGGGTGTCCATTTGTAGTAAGAAGTGGTCGTGGACTCTATTTGTAATCGGTTCTGAAAAGTTCGCACAAATTCTAATTGATGCTCTTCGACTGTTTGAAATACGCTCGAATTTAGTAAATAAACATTATATAATACACATATAGATTACATTTAGCGATACTTAATGATAATGGTATTATTGGCGTATTTTTAAGAAATGGTTGATTTATTTTAACATCGAATAAATCAAAATTTTCTTAAATTTGATATAATAAAATTTTAAAAATATTCAGTTTGATTATGACGGTAATTCTTATTAATTCTTAGGGTTTTATATTACGAGAGTTTAAGATAATATTACGATAAATCTTGTCATATCGGAAAAAAAAAATAAATTATTTGTCGATTTTAATTTGACGTAATTTCGATTGTATTGATTAAAGTTGAACATTTATTGAAAATTTGTAAATGTGTGTGAGATTTATGGTGAAATCATGCAATTAATGCGCAAAAAATCATAACAAAATTACTCGCAAAATTATTAGTTTTTTTAGTAATTTAAATTACACCATTATTTACTGATATTAACTAGTTTTAATTATATATTATAAAGTTATATAATAGTTAGACAATATATTTCTCATTCCATTATTAAAATTCTGTAAAAAATTAAATTTAATAATTTAATTTAAATTTCATTTAAACATATTTGGTAAAATTATTCTTTTCACTATTAGGATTGAATAATTTCAATAAATATTTATATTATTTGGAAATGCTTTCAAATCTCGTGTTTTAACCATATTATTTGAAAAAAACATTAAATAAATTTTGTTAAAAAATAAAAAGAAAAATATTTAAAAATTTTCTCGAAATTCTCTATAAAAATTCTGCAGTTTAAAAAACAAGCAACCACAATTATGTAAAAAATATTTTAACGCCAGGAAAGCAATGCAAAGTCCAAATGAGTCTCAAAGACTCAAGGCAGTACTAATAGGGTTAAAATGTGTTTAAAAGTGTATTTATAAAAATCACGTTAAAAAATCGCATGAAAATCACTTTTTGAAATATATTTTTTATTTTAAATGCAATTTAATTAAATGTCGTTAGGTTTAGGAAAAATAAGACAAAAAGACACCAAACATGGTAGTTTCAATATCGTTTTGTTCGGGTAAAAGTATGACGATAAAGTAAGGCACAATTTGTCAATTTTACTGTCAATTGGTAGAATTATGATGACAAAGCATGACAAAAAAAGAAAACATAGACAATATATTTAGAAGTTTTAAAAAGTCCTGGTAAAAGTATGACAAACAAAAAAATAAGGTAATTGAACGAAAACCAATACTTACTTGGCTTTAATAGGATGTGGTAATAAGTTCCAGCGGTTAACACACTAGATGAAAATGTAGTAACGCCTTTACTAATTTCAATCGTCAATCTCAATAAATTTGGGTAATATATGGTAATCCTCCAAACATTCTTACACAAATGGAGTAGACATAATCAGTGTGTCAGTTTACTTAAAATGTTAGTCGAAAATAATACCTACATTCTTAACCTTTTCATTCATTGTCTTGAAATTAAAAGTAATTGAGTTTTAATTGGATTCAAATGTAGTTTGTTTATTTTTGACCAATCAAAGATCTTTTCAAGTTTATAGTTAGCTTTACGGATTGTTTCTGGCATGTCCATCACTGAAGAGCAAATATTAAGTTGAACATCATATCGCACTAACTATATATGACCACTGACGGGAGGTCATTAATAAAATATAGTAAACAATAACGGATCAAAAGATGAACGCTGCGGTACACCAGAGCGCAAAAATGCACTTTATAAAAAAACAAAAAAACAACAACAAAATGTTCTATTTTACTACCTGATCATTACCCTTTTTGGCGGTCACCCTCCTATCACCCTTTTAAAAGGCTTTAAAGTTTTATCAAAATATCAGAATAATGCAATTTAAGGGAGAGGGTCGAAATATATCAATCGATAGGTAATTTTAATACCTATAACCAAAATAAAAAGAAATCGGAAAATCTTTAAGGGAGATAGGGGCAAAAAGGTCATTTTTTGTAGTTGTACGTAGAAAAGAGGGCATTAGAGGGTTAAAAAAAGATGATATGCAATTATTAAAGGTAAAAAGTTGCCGAAAACAGCCGTGCTATTTTGGGGTCTGTGTAAATTATACTTTACGC
>JANSTU010048886.1:0-22973 GCA_027564075.1 Bolitophila hybrida | reverse complement strand
ATTATTGTCTTCTACAGCCAGTCGGACAAATACTATCTCTACTCCATCAGTGCCAGGAACGTTTATACGCTCACTACCAAGTCCAGAACGTACTGCCAACAGAACACCACCTTCCCCTTTCTCTAGTCTATTAAGCAGTGATCTCACATCTATACACAACGAAATCCTGTTCAAACAACTCACAGTCATATATAGCTGGGACAAGCCATGTTTCCGTCAGTGCAATAACTACACGGATGTAGTGGGTCCATCAATTGTATCGCAACGTCTGGAAAAACAAGTAATGCGCAGTCAGTAGCAAGATTGCGTTGCGTTTGACATTGTTAGTTTCTCAGCGTTTATTTGCTACACTGTAAACTTCTGAAGCCTTGTTCCATCAGGACAAAAGGAAGAGTTAAACAATAACGGATTTGCAGGGACTCCAATCTTAAATATACCGTAACTCGGAGTGCTACCAAATTTGTTGGGTGAATATTTTGGGTACGTCTTCTCTTTTGCATTCAATCACCGAGAATTATTTCTAGGGGTTTTGTCATGAATAAAATACCGGACAGACTGGAGAAGCTTACGAATCTGCTATACATATTTGTTTTTTTTTTTAAATATTTATCACAATAAAAAGATGTAACACACCTCTATATTAAGTATTTTTTTTATTTCTACACAAATTTATACATATTTATTCATATAGTTTTTTTTTAATTGAATAGTTGCAGTGAACTTTATAAAAATTGCAATAAACTCGGTCACATTCAAGATTGAAGCAATGTACGTTGCACACCTTTGCAGAAATCTTCGAAACGTCTTCGCTTCATAGATATAGTATAATATTTACATATATATGAACTGTACATATATAAATACATGCATATATTCAACATACCATCTTGGAACATCGTCGTAAGGCCGTGGTTCGTGAGAAAACCAGTTTTGTTAAAACACATATACACATTCATACAAAAACACAACACTCATCGCAAACTCACAGAGTCACGATTTGAAAACCTGCGATGTCGGCGACTCATATCGTCTCACTCCCACCCACTAGTCGCAATGCTCATCATGCACACACACACACACACACACATACGCTCACACATATTGCCCACTTTACATCGCTCAACGGAAAACGGAATACACGGAATTACACCAACAACAAACACAATTCCAAACGAGAATCGAGAAACGAAATTTCAGTCTAATTTTATACGTTGTGCACGTTGTTTGCTGTACTTTTGAGCGAGAGCGCGTCTCAAGCTCGCCGTCCGTCGTATATATTTGTTACGGTGTACGTGTACGGTGTACCTGTGTGTCCGTATTTCTATGTATTTTCTAACTTGTGCATGAAGACATAAAGCATCCTATTTTGATTAGTACCCCATGCAAATACGTCGTTTTACAGGTGTTTATTTATACGTGCAATACCCAGTGCATTAACGCTTAGTGCATAAAAAATATATATAGGAAACAAGAAATTGTTGTAGTGGCGCATATTTGCATAAATAAACGGTGTGTGCGCTTTATTTAATACAACATCTCTTTTTTAGTGTGTGTGTTCGTTTTGTGTATATTTGTACCTCGTGTTGTAAAAAAAATAAATAACAAAAAAAGTTTCGTGCCGAAATTACGACGACCCGACGACGACGCAACCGAAAAAAATGTCTTATTATTTATTGTGAGTAGTTTGTTTCTCTCTTTATATATAAATATAGCAAGTGTGTCCGTGTGCATTTGTGCATTGTCATAAAGGTGTACAATTGAAGTCACCCTAAACGTCTTTATATTGTGAACAAGTGGCCCTTCAGCAATACATTTAACCGGATTAACGTGGACGCATAGTCACTCCACACTAGTGCGGTCTATCTCTTTCCCGCAACCACAGCTGTGAATTTTACCTGTACACGCAAGTGCTGCTGTGTTTATCTTCTCTGTGCATACGCCAGTCAATTCAAGTGGAATATACAAATATTTATAGGTAAGACAGACAATTGAAACACACATCAGATTAGTATGATTACAAATAATATGTTTACTATCTTTTTTTATTATTTTATATATTTATGTGTTAATTTATAATCTCAAGTCATCGTATCAATCAGCCAGCTTCGAATAGCATTTACAATAAATACAGCTGATTTTATGAAAGAAAAAAAGAGAGAGGAAATCCGCTTCAAATTCGAAATTCGATACTCTATAATTGGCCGACATTGCATTGTGCATCATTTTCTATTATGTACTATGTTTACTATGAATTGTTTTTCCACCTGCGTGAGGTGTTCTATTTCTAAAACTAGACATAAATTAACATGACGCGCACTATGGATTTTAACACGCCAGAATCTAGCATTAAGCATTTATAATTTAGCCTAAGCGTTTTATGCGTTAGTTTTCGATACTATTCTATTATGCATGAATTGTATAATGGAACTATATTCTAGCTATAAATAGATGTCGGCTAAATTGCATTTGCACAACGCGCGTGTCGCATAGCTCGAGGCACCCGAGTCATCGCGTCTCGTATATATCAGAGGAATATATGTATATGCACTATATTGTATAGGCTCCGTCTTATTTTACTTGATAGTCGTCGAAGATTTTTGGTGGATAATGCAGGAAATTTTGTTTGAGCTATTTTCGTATTTTTATTACGAAACCTTTGGTTGTGCATATATAATATTATGTACACTACAGTTAATATGAGTCGGTTTAGTTAATTGCGAGATTTCGGTGTTATCGCTGGGGCGTTTACAGTGCCAGCTATATAATTTACTAAAACTATACTTCGTATATGTTATATTTAAATACATTTATATATTATACTATAAATATGACTAATGTATTATGTGTATAAGCTTGTATACACTGGATGCATCGTATAGATTTATACAGTTTCTATATTGCGTTTTGGCACAGTTATACGCAAATGTTCGAACTGTGGGCTCGTGCACAATTGCACAATTATTCTAGGGCGCATGTTTTTCAGGGAGTGTCGCGTCACCGTTGGCGTCATTCTGCAGACACGTTTTTTTGTGGATGTCTCTAAGGATTGTAATGCAGTGTATTTTATCATTTTTTACTATTTACATGAGTTTTTATGCATATGCAAATACGTTAGGTTATTACAAATATTTAAAAATCCGATTCATGCTAATACTAAAACATAACAAATGTTCGTCTTTTATGAATAAAACCGGTTTCATTAATTTATTTTAAAACAATACATTTTTAAAATAATGTTTCGTGTGATATTAAATTAACGGTAATTAAATGTCCTCTTACATTATTTATTACAATATTACTATAGATAAACGGAAGTAGGATAAAAAGCCAATTTTGAATATTCAGAAGACACGATGGCAAAGAAGCTTTTCTTTTGAAGACAATCTATGATTGCATAATATATAAGGATCGGCGCTTTAATTAAATTAGAAATGCTATAATTTTGACAATATAAAAATCCATTCGGTTTAAATATGGTGACAAGAAATTAAGTTGGAAACGTTATCTTGAAAAAAAGGTTGAGTTTCTCTGGCTTTATGGTTTCTACCGATTTGTAACGTGCCTAAGGTAACAAGGTTGAATACGGTTGATTTGTTGAAGTTTGAACAATCCGACGATCCCTGTCAAAAATATGGGGATTAGTAAAATGTTTTTCGCTTTTTTATCCAACAGTCGAAGTAGGAGGCAGCGTTGTTATATGTTTGATCGAAGAAAAGTTAATTTTATGATTCTTCTGACACATCTTAATTTTCTCATTCTCATTGGATCCTGTAATCCCTTGTATGACATAGGACCAGTGTTTAGGAGTCTTAATTTGCCCTGACGCGACTCTAACAACTTTGCAGGGCAAATGCTCATATTTTTGAGATATCTCCATGCACCGAGATCTATCTTGCTATTTATATTCGGAATCGTGAATCATCAACGCCATCATGCACTTATTGTTCTATACAGGGTGCGTGTGTGTATGTTAATTGATGACATTAATGTTCCGTTATTCCAAACCAATATTGGTTTATTTCTATTTCAGAAATAGCAAGAGGAACCTACTGATTTAAAGTGCTACATTCGAAAAACATGGCTATGACTATGGTTTGTTAATTTTTAATCATTTAAATTAAATCAAATTAATAGAAATATCTATAAAAACACTTTTTTATGAAATTGCATATTTTTTAATTAATTTAATTTTAATTAATTTTAATAATTAATTTATCACACATTTTTAACTATAAATTTTACATTGATTAAAAGTGGTTGAGTTGATTTCTTATTATAGTTTATAAATGCACTTTTTTTTTTAAAACCTTATTTTAATAATCAAATATTTTGATATATTTGTCTACCTATAGGGTAAAACTATTATTATTATGAGCGGTCTTAACCTTTTTTAATTAAATAGTACTAAATTATTAAACATCTGTTTATAAAATAAAATTTAAAAAAAAATGAATAATTGAAATTTGGTGTATAGTTTAGAACTAACGGAAAATAAAAAAAATATTTTTCAACGACTTATTATGTCGAGAATAACTTCTGTGACAAAATTCGTAATAGATAAAAAAGCCATTGTCAGTTTAAAAATTAGATTATTCCAAAAATATTCACAACAATATCAAACAAAATAAAACCTTTTAAACTAGTCTAGTAAATAGGCCAATCTTCCTATTTTTTTTTACTTTTTTTAAATTACACGGAGTTTGACGATTTTTTCCCCGAAATTTACCAAAGAAATGGCACACATTTTTACAAATTTTTCATCGGTACCCCCGACAAAATCATTTTCAATGATAAAACTTTCAGGCAATTTCTTTTTCAACTGACCGAAAACAATCTCCGCAACCATTTGATCGATTTTTATGTAACTTTATACGATTCAAAATTTTGGAAGCAAAATTATAATATACCAAAAATTACGATGCAAACATTGCAAAAATAGGTAGATTTTCGTATAATGTTTATCAAATAGCCGGCATTTTTTCTATATTATCGATAAAATAACCACGTGGAAAACCATTCTCTTTAAAATTTCTTAGTTTTATTCCAATTCTCTTCAAATTTTAATTATTTTTGAAAATAAATATTTCTACACACTTAAAAAAAAGAAGAATTTCATCCTTTTTCCATCTCCAAAAAAGATCGCATTGTGACCAAAGAATGAAAATTTATACTTGCAATTTATCTGCGAAGTATTGCATGATATTTGTCCACAAAAATTTACTGAATTTCAGATCTAAATGGAATGACATTAATATCAAATAGGAAGAATATAATCTGATAAATGTGACAAAAATCCTATTTGAATGGAAATTTCTACATTTTGTGGACATTGCTGATACCAAATCTATATTACTTATATTTCTCATCCAATTTTGCCATTTTTTTTAATTCCACATTATTTCCCACCGTTAGCCTCGAACTAGCGAAGGTCGGATCCGAAAAGTGAGCCAAATCTGTAATACGTTATTCAAACATTGATGTACACAAAATATTTGTATATGATAAAATTCAAAAAGACGTATTTTTTAGACAGAATATTGTAATATAAAATTATGAAATTTATTTCTGAAAAAGATGTATTCAAGAAGAAGTAAACATAGATATGGTTTTCATCCTTAATTTTTTTGTCATATCTACAGGTGTGTATGTTTATTTGATCCCAGTTGTGATTAAAAAATGTGCACTTCCAAATATTTTTCATCGTAGTATATATTTCTATTTCTAATTTTATTTTTTGCTTATATTTTCTGGAATTATAACTAAAATTGGAAATTTCATAATTTTGATAGTGTCTTCTTTCTTAATCATCTTACTATAACATTTTTCGAGGATTCTGAATAATGCATGTTATGTAAAAAAAATCAGTTTTTTTTGATTAAAAAACGTCCCATCGTAATTTTGACTCAAAAACTTGAAATGGGCATTGACATATTCGTGATCACTTTTTCTTGAAAATTTCATCCTTACATGATCAAATTTTTATCATTTATAGATGGTCATAATGCTATCTATTTTCGAGTTGAAAAAAGAAAAAAACTTTTATTTTTTTTGCGTATTTTTTGAAAACGCAATGTTTATGGATAGGATTTTAAAATATTGTTTTTAAGTATTTTTCATTTGTTTAAGGAATAAGAATTTTATTTTAAGTACGATTTAACCGATCCGGTAAAATTACAAATAATATTATATTATGGATACAGAATTTTAACAAATAAGCGATTAAAAACCGAACAAGCGACCGATCAATAAACATTTCTTCGAAATTCATGATTTCCTGTTTGTATTACCCCGTTATTTACGCAGTTATAGCGAACTTTATGGTTTGTCAGAACATTGCTTCAGGAATAATTAGCTGTGGAATTTCGTCCAAAATCACTCCTGATGCTATGTTTGGTACACGAATATAGTGAAATCCTATTTTAATAAAATAGGAATATTGTGTATATAACGATTATAAATACAGATATAATAATCTAAATGCAGTTTTAAAATATATAATATTTATTGTACGAGTATATTAAAAAACCAGACCATATTTCTTCCAAATCACTTCATATTCCTCAAGGTATTGATGTATTATTTCTGGCTTTGACATTATGACCGTATTTTCATTATTCCTGCTTAGTCCCTGAAAGGTCCAATTCATTGACCCTGTGATAATTATACCAGCTCCTTCACCAGACGTATCCAAAAGATCGTCTTTATCCATAATCGGCCCCGTAACTGTCGGTCGATTTCTCAGCATAGATGGATCGATATCTGCATCGATTAAACAGTATTTGTGATGCATCAATGCATTACTGCCAATGTTTATTTTTATGTCAATGCCTGCATTACATAACATTTTAATTCTTGACGAATGTGAAAATGACATTGTCTTATCGTTCAATATTCGAACATAAACACCACGTTTGTGAGCTCTGATCAAAGCTTCGGCTAAGGGTTCGCTTGTTAAAATATACATTGATGCACTTATGGATTTCTTAGCCGAATCAATGTACAATATAATTCTGGTCATCTTTTTCATAAAGCAATATTTGTTTGTACACGTTAAATACATTGCACTGTCCATTAAACAGCAACCGGATGTTTCGTTGCCAATCAGAACTTCAACGATTTCTTTTTTAGGTTCGACTTTTTTTTGTGAGTATAGTTTATATAAAATGCTCAAAGCACTGATCGATATTATATTGGCTACAAGTGAATATTTAAGAAACATTTTTTTGTTATTATACATGATTGTGCGGTTTAAAAGTTGAGATAATACTGTACAATTTTTAAAAAATAATACCGTATTTAAGCTTATTTTACTCGGAAAATCATAGAAATAATCCAATGATTAGAATATTATAATAAAAAGTATGTATATATATATATTTATATACCTGTTTTAACAGCTTTTCCCAAGATAGGTGTCATAATAATTACTACCTGCTAATTAATTGCGGCGAACCATATTTTCAGGTGTAGTCTTTCAAGAATATACGAATATAAAAATAAATAGATAGTAAAACCTCGTAATCATCCTAATTGACTAATTTAAACAATAAATATGGTTCTTAACTTTTTATTTTTTTCCACAGCCCAATTTTATTTTTTGGGCTTGCTTTCAAACCAGGATTGGCAGTATTACCTGTGAACATAACTTTAGAAAATTATCCACAAAATTGATATCTTGACACAGAAAGCTGTTTTTTTGTATTTTTGTGGTTTCGTTGTTTGATAGGCCTGCAAATAGTTTTTCTTAAAATTTGGTTAAAAAAAATAAAAAATTTGATAAAAAAAATTCAAAAACATGTCTATTATTACCATCATATTTTTGTTTAAATTTAGTAAGATGTGCAACCTTAAAACGGCCGTTTTCTAATAGATGGCGCATGAAGCGTCAGCCAACCTTGCCTGCCATTCGAATACAATATTTTCACTTTTCTGAATTTGGAATATATTTTTACTTCAAACTTTCTGACAGACATACAAACAGAGAAGAAAATCACAAATTTTTTATTTTTACTCAAAAGACCCCTTAAAGAACATTGAGTTTTGGTAATAATATTGATGTAACCCTATTGTACTCTTAATAACCTTAAAGTAACTTCAGCTACTTTTAATGAACTAGAAAGGTCAAATCTGAATTTACCTTGTGTTGCTATGGTTTGGAAATCGTATCGTATTTTTTATATAGAATATATCATTTTTTTAATGTAATTGTTGAGCATCATTTCAAATACTAGAAAAAATTATCTCCACTGTTGTTTTTTATTTTCAAAAATACTATAATTTTTAATTAGATAATTATTTTATGTACATAATTGTATTTTTTTATGTTTGCTGTTATTTTACAATTTGTAGAGACAGATACTCTTCCATTGCAATAAACAGAAAAGTAAATACAAAAAACAAATATATTTATATAAAGACCATTGCACAAAGAACTGTTAGGCATTCACAAACAGAGAAAAAGTTACAGGGATGGATGACAGCTTCAAACTGTCAAACAATGAAGTATTTTAATTGCATGGGATTGTCAAAATAGTTAAAGTCAAATCAACATTCTCAGTTAATTCCTGTACTTTTTAACGTTATATAGAGGAGAAATCGGAGAAAGTCACGATAAATCTAGTGTCATCAAGTCATCATCAGTTATAAATCAAATAATTTTTGTTTTCGTCAAACAGCGACAGAATAACATTCAATAATTTGACAAATAAGTATCACGTTCATTTGGTAAATGTTTGTGTATGCACATCAAAAAACATCAGAAATACAAGTTGTAACTTTTATTTAGTATGTGTTTTGTTTACTCTATAAAAGTACATATATAAATGGATTATCGAACCAAAAATGTGTTTAATCCTCTGAAGCCAAAGTCGTACCGGTCGTTTTGTAGTTTCCCAAAAATCTACCAAATGTCATCGAATCCATACATCAGTTTATTCGAATATATAGTATACATTAAGGAAAACTTCGCAAAATCGCAGAACGATACCATTTAAGTACACAAATACCCAGACGATACGCCAAACATGCTAATAAAATCAATATCTGCTATACATTTACTTTATTTCTTGTTTTGGTATGTTATACATTATTTTAGAACTATATATGTACACGTATAGGATAATTACACAATACTCTATTATGTATATGTCTATAGGAAAAGTATAGTTTATTTATATTGCACAATATACAGAATAGGGGATAATGGGGTATATTTTAGATATCATCTCTTTATGTTGTCTATATATTTATGTGTCAATAACTTTAAGTTCATATTGATAATATTATATGTGCTGATACGAATTTCTTTAAGAATAAAATGTAATGTTCATCAAATCAAACAATACATAATAAAATGCAATATTTGCACTGCACCCAACGAGGATATGAAATATTGTCTGGCAGTTTTGTAAATAATAAATTGCTAAGCTTTTTAAGAACATGTTCCGCACCGGATTTTGAATAACTCGTAGCTAATGCATGTACATGTAATTGCATAAAATGAATATCGTGTTTTTTTTAGAAAGTCCCGCCAATAATGCAATGCCCTTTACATGTAGCGGATTTTAATGCCGAACGTGTATAATTATATATTCAATGAAATAAGGTACATTTTCGATGCACGCATGTTAAAGTATTTCTTTTTTGTTTATAAATATATACAATATTATGTTGTCGCCAGCAGAGTTATTGTTTTCATGCTAAATGCCCACTTGAACATCAAACAATGGCTATATGGTGGCTATGAGTTATATTGTTGTTTATTTGTTGGTGCACAAAATGTTAAGACAGTAGACAAAAGAAAGAAAACATATCAACTTCACTATGGCTATTAATATATTATACACTTCGAAGGTTTACGCACGCAAACGATATATTTGCGTAAATTATATGCGTATGTGCCTGTGCGCATAGATACTCGTCGTAATGTTGAAAGATAATATTCAAGTAGGTCAGTCGCGGTGGATGAGCGTTGCGCGAGCATAATATGTTATTTGTATATCACAAAGTATAGGAGAAAGTATACACAGTACAAGTATATATTTCGTGCGTAGTTTGCTAAATATATTCTAAATATATTCTGATGGTGTGAAGGATGAAAGCTCTTTACCATATGTAAATTATTCATTATAATGACTTGGATTTATTTGTATGTAGATTTTTGTTTGGTTAGTTCCTAAAGTGCATTACATTTATTAAAAAAATTATGTATAAAATATTAAGTTCAAGTTCAACATATATATTCTTTGACAGTGATTAATTAGGCAGTAATTCCATGACAAAAATAAAAAATAAAAAAAGAATAGATAGGGAAAACCAATATAAAAAAATATAAATAAATCAATATAACATCGAACCTATCGTTTATAACATAGCAAGAAAATGTGTTCTGTGATACCATATGTTCAAAAGTTTATTAAACACGTTTTTTTTATAAAAATGTGTAATCAAGATTCTAGGCTCAGATTTTGTTTGGGTTTTTGTACTACAATTTTGTTTTTTTTTGTTGATTAAAACACATATAAAATAAAGATGTTTCAATTTTGTTTCGTGTGTTGTGCGATTAATGCACCTTATTCAATTCCAGGTCATAATGACCATTTATGGCCAAATTTTAGGAATATTCATAAATTACCTTTTACAATATTAAATTATGAATTATGAAATTTAGCTCAAAAAAAAACAAACATTCCTGTTGAAATATATTAAAAACATGTAACAGAAAATTTATACTGAAACATATCAAAATATTTACTGTAGTAATAAATTTAAACAAAATTAGCAGACATTATTTCTGTTGAAGTAACTTCCTGATGTAGTATATGTACCAAATTTACGCTGATACAGATTGTAATATTTGCTGTAACAGCCAAGTTATATTCCAGCTTGAGTTCAGTCCAAGTACTCTCTCATATAGCATTGCAAATTCATGTGAATAGGAATCTATAGCTCCGTGATGGGTTGCACGAATTCCTGAAGATATTCTGTAATATGATCCCAGGACCAGACAACGCTTTAGTAAAGAATTGTAAATCAATCTGCTTTATACGGAGATCGAGTGTAAGTATACCGCATAGTACTACAGAGAGACGGAGTGTCCGTATAAATCCATGACAAATTCGGAGGGCACGTCATTGAATTCTCTGAAGCTTCAGCATTTTTGACTTTGTTAACGCAAATAGAATTACTGCACCGTACTCGATAAGCGGTCGGATTGTGGATTTATCCGCTTGCTGCATTTTTACTACTTATACCGTATTGGTGAATTACGACTTCGTCGGCATACTGTAGAATTTTAACGCCTGGAGGGGGGATATAACTGATCATTGAGCCAGCCCACTCTGGTTTCACTCGTTTCTCGAAAATCGACCCAATCAACTAACTATAACTATTTTTTGCGGCAGTTTAAAATCACGGCCTGCTGCAGAGAATCTCTATTACAACATGCATAAAAGCAGCAATGCAGAAAGCTTTTTGTGTGAAAATGATCTGAAGGTCAGCCAACAGAATTGGGAATCTTGGGTTTCCTCGTCCTTTACGGAACCCAAATTGAGAAGGGGATATTTTTCCAAGTTTTCCGTCCAGAAATTTAATCTCAGATGCAGCAGCTTTTCTATGGTTTTCCTCATAGTGGAGAGAAGGCATATCGGACGGTACGATTATGCAATATAAGGTTATTTACCTGGTTTATAGATCGCTATTACCTTGCAGATATACCATTCTTCAGGGCACGTTTCATTGAACATGTTCATCAAATATAGTTGAGCGGAGATTGGCATGTTTTTGATGAGCTCAAACGAAATTGAGTCCAGACCTGGTGAGGAATTGTTACAACTGCTCAGCGCCATTCCGATCTTGACAGCATTGAAGTCACTGCAAATGTAAGTGAGTTCTGAAGAAATGTCTAATGGCTATTGGTTATTGACTTCCGAAATTGGGGCAGCACTTCGTGGATTTGTTTTCGAAAATGTTTTGCAAATAGACCGCTTACATTTGTATCTGTTGATCTCGGACCTCGGTGATGTGCTTGCATTCTGACAACATATCATTGAGACTGATCCCTAAATATTTAAAGCATATAGATTGTTTTATTGTAATTGTGGATAGGAGAATATTACATCAAATTGGATCCTGTAATCCCTTGTGGGACATAGGGCCAGTGTGCGATGCCGCACACCGGATTCATTGACCATTACGAGTGCACACGAGTGGTCAGCTCATGCTGATGTGCTGTTTGTGATGTGCTACTCCTATTAGAGCTACTGTGCTCTAACACTCACAACACATCCCCGATGGTTAGGGGACTTAATTTGCCCTGACGTGCCTCTAACAACTTGCAGGGCAAATGCGCATATTATTGAGATATCTCTATGCATATCTATCTATATTGCGATTTTATATTCGGAATCGCGAATCATCAACGTTATCATGCACTTATTGTTCTATAGAGGGTGCGTGTGTATATGTTAATTGATGACAATAATGTTCCGTTATTCCAAACCAATACCCTATTTCAGAAATAGTTTATTAAAGTGCTACATTCGAAAAACACTTCAGTCTGCCGGCCGGGATTGAACCATAAGCCAGGCCATCGCGTTAACCCACTCGGCTATGGCTATAGTTATTTACATAGTACATCATATTTTGTATGAACCGTTCGAACACACATTTATTGTTATTTTAGTTCTTGTTTTGCATTTAAACTGAAATAACTAAATAATAATAAAAAAAACCGTTTGTTGTCGTTAAACACACACACAATATATTATATGTACACACATAAAAGCATTCATAATGCATGATTCGGTATTATTATTTTAATTTGTTATTGGGTGTTCAAGCAGCTAGTGCAGCCGCGGTAAGGTGATATCGACTGCGACGTTTCACATTACACAGAAAGTAGAGCGCAACGAAAACGAAAGCGAACAACATATACTTGACTTGACTTGATTTTAGGCCGATGATAATAACAAATGTGCTATTTGTTTTTAATAGTATTGATATCGCTTCAAGTCTTTGATTATGCTGATTGTTGTTTTTTTTCTGCGGGTAATTTATTGTTTTATTACTTTCGAATAAATTGTGTGCTTTGTACAAAATGGTGATAAGTAAAAAAGAAACTTTATAATTATATTTTTTTATTTAAGTTATAGAAAGATTTATAATTATTTGTTATTGTGTGTATGGACTTTAAATGCACGTTTCAAAAGAAAATATCAAATATTTTGTATATCTATGAGTTCTAAAATAACTAAATGCAACAACTAATGTAGAAAAAACCATTTACTCCAATCTTCAGATTAAAGTATTATATGTTGCATAATATCAATTTTGCCCATTCATTCCATACCAGCCGGTGCTCACTTTGGCATATTCAAACGCGATGGATTCGTTTTTTATGCGCATATGTTACACCATATTGTATGTATTTCTGTACCTAAGATTTTAATACTTAGTAATGAATACATATCATATATATATATTGAATATGTATATTCTTTATGGATACATTTGAAAGATTGCACACATAATTTCCGCATCAGCAACACATACGTTTGGATCTAAACATATGGCTTTTCTCTCTGTATGTATTGGTATTTATTTCATCTCGCTGCAACATGAGTCGTATGCATCTGCGCAATGCGTCGAGCGCTGTGGTGTCGAATTAAATAGAAATAGCTGCGTTTGTTAAAATATTTAATTATATATATATATATTTTATTTATCTCATTGTTTTTTAGTGTTATAATATATATGAAAAATGGGCGTGTTGATATATTAATGAGTAATGGTAACATATTTGGTTGATTGTCGTGGATATACTATAAAAATATTAGTATGAGTATGAATTTCATACAATCAAACCTCATAATACATATTTGCTTGTAAAGATTTTTTATGTTGGTTATTAGCAGTTTTAACTTGTCATGAACAACAACACAAACAGGTTACTTCGGAACTCCTTACTTGTTTGTGGCAACGGTCATTTTTGCCAACACTATTACAATGAGCTAAAAAAAAAATTTTATTATAATTATATATTTATATTTTTTTGACCAAATTTTAACAAAACGAGCTTTGGACTTGATTTTTTTTAAATATAAAAACGTTTTTTTTACTAAACTTTAGTTTTTTTAAATGGGATTTTAAAAAATATTTTTGTGATTTTATTTTACAAAATTGTAAAATTGTGTCTTTACCAAAATTATTTTTTTTATTTAAATAAAAAACATCTAAAATTTAGTAAAATAAGATTTTTTGCCAAAACTGGATGGATTTTTGGACCTTCTTCACATTGAAAATTTTATACTTTTTATTATAATTTCAAATTAAAAAAACTGTTATATTGAGTGTTTTTACCAACTCTTTTCTTTAATTAAAAAAAAAAACTGAAAAAACTTTAGATTTTTCGCCAAAACTGTAAAAACGGATTTTTGGACTTTTTTTGACATTGAAAATTTTATATTTTTTGAACAATCAAAGAAATATTGTTCTTCTTGACAAAACTGTAAAAATAAGGAATCAATTTTGACCAAACTTTGCTTTTTTTTTTTTTTTTGAAAAAACTTTTTATTGAACTAAAAATATTTTTTTCTTGTCAAAATTTGAAATTATTTTTACCATTAAAAAGTAGACATTTTCGATTTTTAATAAACTGATATAGTTTGACAAACTGTAAAAAAATTACCAAATTTTATATAATTTAGTAGAAAATCTAATTATTACAAACTTAAACAATGTTAAAACATAAAAATAATTACAAAATTGGTAACTTGTTTTTTATTTAACCCCGATAAAAAAAAAAACAGTATGGTTATATAATAGGGTTTTTTTTCGGGGTCCCCTGACTAATGCCCAGTGTGCCCACTCCTACATTCTATCTTATCTCTCTTACTGTGGGAATTGAATTTGAATATTTCTGTGTAAATGTTAAATTATGAATCATAAGATTTGAGTATTTGAAGTTTTTTTTGGCTCAACCTAATAGATTATTATAGATGACAATCATATAAATTTTGATCAAAGAAAATTTAAAAGAAATATTCATGAAAATAACTTAACTTAACTCTACAGGAATCGTCGTCGTAAGAAAAGATCACGTCTATATTTATGCATTTATAAATACAGTAGTTGGCGCAACTATAGCGATTGATTTATTATATAAAAATTTATTATTATTTGTTTTTTTATATGTTTAGAAAAGACTCAGTCTCAATAAAAAAATAATTATATTTCTGAATGCGCCTCATTAAATTCTATTGTAATGTAGAAATATAAAATGTGCTAATATTTTTCTAGCCACCACTGTACATTATACAAAATCGATACTGTATAGTAATGTAAAAAATGTATGAACTATTGATTTGCAAGTATATATTTTACCGCGTGTCTGTGCATGTGCCAAAGTTGCTTTAGCGCTCAACTCTATTTTTAAATCGCAAAACATGTGACCGTTTCTCAATGTCGTGGTCACTCTCAAACAATTGCATTATATATGATTTGAATATATATACACTTATACAGACACAAATGCGACTATAAATTAACTTGCACATTAAAATGATATATAAAAAATAAAAGCTCGATTAAGACGGAATATTTATAGTTGTTAGTTTAAATGCAATCATAAACCAATTTTATGCATACAAATATTTTATATTTATTATCTACGTTAAAATAAAATGTATGTACACAATTCCATTGTTTATAAAACATTAAAATGCTTTTCTATTTGCATATTAAAAACAAACGGATTGGTAGATATTTTCTTTACTGTTTTGACGCGTGCGCGTGTAATTTTATTGTCACATCCGGTTTTGTGTCTCACAAAATTGTACTTTTAGCTAATATATAAGAGAAAACATGCTCGAGTGCCGATGATAAGACCGTCAAAATACACTTTTTCAACATATATTTACCATTAAATTCAGGGATGCACATGTTTTTAAAATTCACAAGAAATATGTATGCACGTGCATTGTGCACCGGTTCTATAGCACATACACACCAACACTCGAACAAATTTAATACGAATATATATTTATATACAAATATATGCGCTTAAACCACGTGTTGTGTGTGTGTGTTGCACTTTAAAATATGCATCGACGTGCCTGAACAACATCCTGCTTCCGTACGTCCTTCACACAATACGCGTGCGAGTCTCTTTACACACGTTTGTGCACAGGCATTTGAGCACCCTCTCAGGTCTCGGATATATAAAGTTTAGGGTCGCACAAGTGCGTGTGTGTGCAAAGCAGCTGCGCATATCTTGTCATTCTAATAAAAGCGAAACGAGCGTGCTATATTTTCAAAACCACCCGCAAGCGCTAGGAAAAACAAACAATCAAAATCCGTTTTCTCGCGCACGCTGAAAAGGGTGCGTCAGTAACACCTATTCTGTAAATACACATAAAAATCCATATGCACAGATGCGAGTGCGGCCCATTTCAATCAAGAATTTAATAATATTTCCATTGCGGCATGCGCCCGCGTGTGATTATTAAGTGTATAATATAAAACGAGCGTTTCAATAGCTCGATTTGTTTACGTAATGCGCATGCGTCTACGATTATTTGGTGAATGAGTGACGAAACAGCATTTTCATATATAATCGATATATGTTTTTACTTTTATATACCGTACTATATGAGTTTATAATTGTATCTTCATTGATTCGTGAAAATAGAACATGAAAGGCTTGGAACATGTTATTATGCAAACAGGTTTTTTTGGTATTTTCTTTTTAATATTTTAAAGGTTGTTGTAACCATTACTGGAATATAATAAAAAAAATGTTTGTATAATTATTATTATTATTATCAGATTTCAGATTTATGCTTGCTAATAATGTCTTTACCTTTTATTGAACTTTTACAAAAATCGGTATTTTCTTCAGAAAAGTAGTATGTAAAAGTAGTATGAAAAGGCTTTAAAATTTAGTTGTGGACAGTTCCTGGAATAGAATAGAATTTGGTTGCTTACCATTTTTGGTAATATACAAATGAATTTTCATGGAAAATACAGATTTTTAGGTTCAAGGCATAACGGTTTATTTTGACCGGAAATGACAATTCAAGTGCACCAAAAAAAGCAAAAAAAAATAACACTAAAAATGTTTTTTGATAATTTCAAGGATCTTCGTGAGCCTGAATTAAAAAGCCCAAACTAAAAAAATCTATTTGCAAAAATAATCAACATCACATTTCACACATTTTCGGTACACCGAGGAAAAAATGTAAATTTGAATTTAATAAATTACACATATAAGAGAGATTAAGTATAATTAATTTTAGTCATGTTAATTAGACTTAGTTTTGTAAAAAGGGAGAAAATTTATCTTTTATTTAAATGTTTTTTTAAAGCAAGCTTCAACTGGTAAACTGACTAATTTGTTGATTGGTCGTTTGATGAAGCCGTTCTTGTGCCTGACGGACGCATCCGTTGACTCCAGAATGCAAGTCAGATCTGCGTCCTATGGTTTCATCCTTGACGAGAACTAATGTTACAATATGTATGTTGGCGGAATTCTTTTGCTACTTCGGGTTTTGTTGTAGAGACTTGATGTATTCTCATCGGCGGCGATTCCAAAAATCCTGGGTTAGCTGCTGAAGGAGTCTCAGCCCAGATATCCTGCCTGGCTTGATGAGGGTTACGTCAGGTACGGGCACAGAGATTATGAAGTGGCCTTATGTCATAGCTTCACGATCAGGACCAGCACAGTGAACGCTTGTACAGAAAAATGCTATTTTGAAGAAGGCTTGCCATTAATATGCTGACACTTTTTCCTTGTAGCATAGGCATACTGAACAGCTGATGATTCAAAACCTTTGGCGCAATCTGCATTCTGTTATTGGGGCCCACCACTTTTCCTGAGAAAAAGGGCGTTTGATTTAAAAAACTATTTTATCTTGAACTTGCCTACCGCTGAATCTGATCACTCCTGTCTCGTCCTATTAGGAATTCAGTCAGATGAGTTGGCTTCTTTTGGAGATAGCTCCGGAAGCCTTGCTATCACCAATCTCACTATGATACTCAGCCGCCTGTACACAAGGCGGTCTTCGTCATCAATAAGTTCCTCATCACTGATTGAATCCACATTTGCTGGTGGAAAATAAACAATTCGGGCAGGATTATTATCAATTTCATTCATCTTCATCATAAATATTTAATATTTCTTCAATTTTTTATGAAAGAAAATATTTTTTAGCCATATTTATGAAAAAATCAAAATTATGGAAATTTGATTCAAAAACATAAGATCTATCTAGAACTTTAATGACATGTACAAAAAACGCGTGTTTTCAACAAACAGTCCAATTTACACGAATAATAATAATAAAAATAGATAAAAAACCATTTTGTGAAGTTTAATCGATTGAAATTAGGATTGCAAACGATCTAACTTAAAAGATTACTAGTGAATTACTAGTTAGCGTATTTTAAGCTACGTGGTATCTGAATGAATTAACTTAGTTAAATAATTAAATTATATTTTTAAACACAACAAAACAAAATATATATAATATATATATCAATCTTTAAAACTTCCTTTATTAACCTTTTTTTAAGTTAAAAAATATAAAAAATGTACTGGAAATTAAATTAAGTTTACAAAAATCTATTCTAAAGTTTGAAACGTTATCGCACTCTGAGTGCGTTATCGCACTCTGATTAAAAAATGTCAAATCTATTAATTTTAGACGCTTCTTCAAATTGCTTAAAATCGAAAAAAAATGATTTTGACAATTAGTGCGATAATCATTTTAATTTAATTTATTAAATATTTTATTATGCGGTGTGCTATAAATTCGTAGCCGTTTTAAATGCATCTAAAACGCTCCAAAATTGAAACCATTAAACAAACTCATAATGTTCTGCAAGAATTTGTATTTAAAAAAAATGATCGATCTCTTCAAAGAAAAAGCCAAACGATGTGAGTATGTCTGCTATTATATAGTCATGTTTGTGCTCTCCCCAATGTGCGGCAATAGTTTTGGAATGTATAACCAACATTCCGGAATGACGAGTACAAGATGTGCGTCTCGAGTGTGCATTCGTTATCTACCTTTACCTTCATAATATATACATTTCCCATGCATGTCATGCAAAACTTTGCAAACTCTAATTATTGTTACATAAATTATAATTATATCCTGATATTTGAGATCGCGTTTTAGTAATGAAAATAAATAAATAAACAATGCATTTTCACATGCAACACCTTTTTTCACTCTATACTTTGTAGAGTCATTAGCAGCGAATATATTTACATTTTGTATCGTAACACAAATTCTAGGAACGGCAATTCGTGTAGATTATTCAGTGGATTTTCTCTTTTATGTCTATATAAGTATATATAAGTATAAGTATATATATCTAAGAGTAAGAGCAGGGTGCAGTTAATTTCAAAATAATTCGTTGAAAATGTTCTATTTGAGCGGATACGTTTTTACAATAAATTAAAACTTGAATGAATTATGTTTTATTGTGTTTATTTTACAGTTGACATAAGTATTATTTATGAACGCAATATTGATATGTCATATTTTAACTTTATAAAAATGTTCGCAATTTTTTCTATTATACTTAAAGAAAACTTACTCGGGTGAGTTCAGATATATAAAACATTAGAAATATTTATTGTTTTTCGCAAATACCAAAAAAAATTCAAGAATATGTGAATATTCCATTGTTATCATTAAAGAAAACTTGCAAAAGTGTGCGTGCAGCAGCAAAAAGAAAACCCTGTGACCATTCGCAAATGTTTTTTCTCACACTTGCCTCTGCTTGAGCTCACTTGCGCATATATCCGATAAGAACGCGTCCAATTAATTTAATCAACATGCAAATCATTAGAATTTACGTAGGTACGAGACTATTGTTCAAATAATGAAATGGAAAACTACAAAAAAATACAGACCCAGTGGAAAGAACAAAGAACCAAACATTAAGCCGAAACGACCGCTCGTATAATTAGCTATTTCGTATATATATGCACAATTTGTAAATACTAAAAACGCAAGACCCCATGAGAATTTAATTTATTGCATCCACATTTTCTATATATATGCATATATAATACAATAAGTATATTATGCATGTGTTGGTATGTGAAGTGCATTAAAATGGGTGTTTTAAACAGAGAAACAAGAACCATTCGTTTTGTATAATGTAAACAAAGCCGACAAGGTCAACTAGGTTCAGTGAGAACGTGTACAAGTACGACTTTTCCCTCTTTTTAGATTACCATAAATCATCGTACGAGTTGCACTCACGCGATAAATTTGTATTTGTATCTGTAAATATTTTTATTTACATTATAATCCATTAAATGTAAAATGCATCTATGTGCTATCTTCAAATTAGGCATGTCCGTGTATGAATATATAAGCTTCGTGTCATTAAACAAAATGCAATGAGCATTGGATTATAAGAAAGCGCATAGGAAAACTTGTAAATGCACGCAGAGGTTTCATTTCATTCCGCATAAAATTTATTTGCATAAGTACCTTTAATAAAGGTGAATTTATTATAATTTGTATAATTCTAATATAAAATAATAAAATAAAAAAATCACAAGGTATATTAGTCGGAAAACTGGATGCAGCTTCACGCGATAGCTTGATTTTTTTAGCTGTGAATGTCTTTCGCGCTTTCTGATCGCAGCGAGTACATTTAATTCGTAATGAAATGATGCGATATTATATTGTTTGAGTGTATGTGTAAGTGCGCGCAAACATTAAAGTGAATGTGAAAAGTTTCTTCTCGTTAACATACAAAGCGAGGAAAAAATTGTGAACAAAAAGCAAGTGTTCATGAGTCAAATTGAATGTATCACACAGGTACAATGTATTTTCTGTTAGTTTGCTTCTGAAAATGACTTTAAATCAGGTTAAACGCTATTTAATGTTGACGATTAATTAGGGAAATTAAAATAGTATTAAATAAAAGAGCAATACTCGCGTAATTGTGGTAATAATCATTTAGCAATTTTTATGGAAAAGCATAAATTATTATTTGTCCAAATAATTGGGTGATTTTTAAAAATGGTCTTGTCATGACGCGAATAATTTGAAGAAATGTCTAGATTAACTACGCTATGTGGAGTTTAAATTTTGTGGAAGCTTAAAAAAAATTCATTGTATTATACATTCATTCGCTTTGCAATTCCAATCACGAATCCTAAAGGTTCTTGAAGCGTACAATTTAAATACAACCGTGTTTGCAGAAAAATCTCTTCAAGTCTATGAAATTATTATCTTTTTTTCTTTATAACTGAAAATAAAACGTTTACTAGAGAATATGAATTGATACGAGTATCCAATCTAAGACTGTCGGATCAACTAGAAGTATTAGGTATTTTTTAAGTAAAAAAAAAACTGCAGATCTGTACACGAACAATTGGTCACCCCTCCTCATAACATTTTTAAGGAGGTTTCAAGTTTAACCAACATTTTCGAAAAATACCATTTAAAGGGCATAGATAGGTTTTGGAGGATCAATAGGTAATTTAAATAAATAAAATTTAAAAAATGAACTAAATTTACTTTACCTTCAAGGATATAGGGGTCAAAAGGACATTTTTAGTATTTTGGTCTATATAGAGGGGAGAATGGTCTGAAAGATAAAAAATAAAATATTAAAGCTATAGAATTGGAACAAACAGCCGTACTAATTTGGGATATTTGGAAGTTATACTGAGGGCGTTGTGGTAGTTTGAAAAATATTTACACATAAAGCTCTTCAGATCTTTGCTCAAACTTCAATATCCATTTATCCGCTATTCTCAAGAGTTGATATTTCTTTCGTTTTTTTAGAATTTGAGTTATTTTCCTAAAACCATAGTCAATAAAGTGGCTATAAATCAGTACCCTAACATAAGATAAGATTACATCCCGAACAGTATTATCGAAAAAAATAAATAAAAATGATCAGGGAGAAAAATAGCAATTAGGTCAGCATTTATGTTATTTATTTGGGGGTGGATCAATCCACCAACACACGAGATTTACAACTTGGCATCATCAACAAACAGCGGATACATACTGCTAAGAATAGAAAAAAGGACTGGACCAAGAACTGAACTATGAGGAACGCCCGACATAACACTTTTATATAAGCTGTTGACGAATAAAAACTAAACAAACAGATAACTTATATATATATTTTTATTTTTAGTGACATCAACAGGGACATATCTCCCCAACTGTCCTTTATTTAAATCTTTTCAATAGTACATTGTCGAATTGTAAACAAAATAAAAAAATAGAAAAAAACACAATTATACAAACTAAAAATACAATCAAGCAAATAAATAAAATAAAAAAACAAAACAAAACCAAACATCAAATAACAAACATATCAACGTAAAATTTAAAAACATTAAAACATTCAAGGCTCAATAGAAGAAAAGTCTCTTGTAAGAATCCGTATCGAAAGCATTAGATAATTCAGGTAAGTTTTTTAAAATATAGTGACTAACTGTAGTAGCTAATTTAAGATATTATATGACTTTAAGTAGATATTTATTTATTTGTTAAAACAATTTCAAGAGCTTTCGATTGTGTTGGCAAAATGCTCAGTTCAAATGAACGGGTATTCTTGTGGATAGGTATAACTCTATAGGATTTAATGATCGAAATAACGAAATTAAGTGGAGATTATACTGTTCATTAGAAAAGGAAGGAAGGATGTTGTCGGCAATATGGCTATGCCATATTAGAACAAGTGGCGGTGTTACTTTTTATCATCACTCTGGTGCAAGCATGGGAGCTTATTTATTAAAAAAAGGACAGAATGTTTTTTTTTATGATGTTGCTGTCTAATGATCATTGTGATGAATGAATGATGTAAGCCGTGCACTTTGTACGAGGGGTGCAATTCAGAGTATGAATTAGTATGCAAGAAGAGTGTTTGCCAGGCGATCATCACTGCTTCGTGATGATTAGTCCTTCCGGTGTGCAGGGCAGGCA
>JANSTU010048875.1:0-22978 GCA_027564075.1 Bolitophila hybrida | reverse complement strand
GGAAATTCAAGCGCTCACATTCGCAAATATACCTTTATATATGACGTTTCTTATATACCGTTCATATTGCATGCCTTTATATCTATTTATATATATTATATATAAATGTGTGAATGTGTCTGTGTACCTGTATAGTGTATGTTACGATTTCGAGTCGAGCACGTGGTCGTGTAACGTGAGGAGTACAGCATTCAGCGCAAGCGTATATCTAGACACCTAAATAGAACATAAATATAGACTCTCTCTCTATATATATAGAATTTTATATAAATATTTAATATATGACAGTTGTAGCATCCAATGTGATAAACAGTGATTGCACAATTATTCCGGCTTTTCATACATATTTTCTATATATTATATACAATATGAATGTGTGCCTGTATGTCCGATTTTGTGGGATAATGAGACTATCCTGAAATCGAAACTCGACCAGCCTGATCACGTGTCCTCTTTCAATGCTATATACTCGTATGTTTCGAATTAATTGGTTATTATTAGCTTTTTCTTTATTTGATTTACTTTTTATATATAAAATTACACATAAATTCCTTTGTCAATGACTTTGAGATTGTATCCGAGATATGACTTTTTTTTCATCCAGAGTTTATGTGAATTTTATCTTTTATTGTAGCTCCCAAAGCTAGAACAGCACAATATAAATTGTTTTTATCAGCACATGAAATGCATAATGAAAAAACAACATTTAATGGAAATAAAATAATTTAATTCATATTTCACAGTAAATAGACATTTAATAAAGTTAATTTAATATTATAAACTTTAATTCAATTTTCTCGAAAAACATAAAAGGTAAAACAATATGCCACACCACTCAATCACAAATAAAATCAATAGCGACTGATATGATTGCAACACTGACCAAGCTGATTTTTTTCCAATTTGTGAGATCAAATATTAGCCAAACTCTTTGAAGTGTAAGGTCATAGAATAGTTTAAGGGATGGTGCTCCTCAAGCGATCCAAAAAACGCCTTTTTCCCTGGGACAGATGCATATTAACGATTCTAACTTTATGGAACTTTTGTGTCATTTAAGTGTACATATATTTCTTCTTTACGCCCGCTGCAATAAGGTCGCCTTAAAAAAATGGGACCTGCTGCCCGGTAGGATTCCAGCTGTAGGAATTGGCTGAAACAAAAAATCCAAAACAAATGATATATATAATATTAGATATTCGTTTTAGCTTGAACCAATAAAATAAAAAAAAGTAAAAAAATTACAAAATTGACAAAATTTCACTTTTTTTTGCTCTTCAAAGTTTAGTAAAAATTCGAAAAAATATGAAATAATAATAACGCATTCAAACTCTAAAAAAATAGATATTTTTTAAAATAAAAAGAATCTACCCAATCCGTTCAGTAGTTTTGGATAAATCCCTCCGACCAGCTTGAAAAATAGTGTTCCTCAGAATACAAGTTTAACGTTTTGACTAGGTTTTTTTATGTAAATCGCAAAATAATGTACATTGTACATGTCGGCTAATCAGCGATTCCAGCACCATACTGCAAGCCTTCCTCCATCTCGTACTGCTCATGTTGTGCTGATTGCCCCGTTTTTTTGTCAAAACAGCTGCTCTTATATGTATATTATATACATATTATTATATAGTCCAAAGAAACGCATTACCACGCGAAGTCAATTTTCGTGTAAAAAGCTGAGTTCCACAACTTTTTTTTTGAGAAAAAACTTATTCTACGCTTAATATCAGGTATCAAAAAATGAAAAAAAAAAAACTACTTTTTGGTCGATTTTGAGGAGAACCTTCCCTTAAATGGGCAATATTTAACCCATAAATATCGGCTATCGGCTGTTTCTTTATAGATGTTGGACACAGTTGGAGAAATTAGTAATTGTCTGGAGCTCGACGATGATTTTATTATTTTGAGATATTGAAATTTATTGATCTTTCGGCAGCGATTGACGAACAAAACCTGTTGCACAAGTTTCATCTACATCGGCAACCTCATCCGAACAACCTTCAGAACAACGGTTGTAGCGATAAAGTCGGACATTTATAAATTTAAAAAAGAAACTCTCTGCACAAAAAAAAAAAATATTAAATTGTCCTCCTAAATTGTCCTCTCGTCTCATTATCGTTGCAATTATGAGAATGTCTTTTTGAAGGAGGAAGTTATCAATTTTAATTAATTTTCGCAAATAATTGAAAATTAAAATGAAATCAAAATACAAGCTCATGAAGCAGGATCCCTCCTTAAGCGACTTAAGCGACTTCTTTTCTTTCAAGCAAATTGATGGCATCAATGTTCCGTTATTCCAACAGAACCTACAAACAGAACCTTTACAAAGTTCCACATGCGAAAAACATTTCGGTCCGGGGGGACCTTCCATCTGCTTTCGTTTCGTTACAGCTCCTTTTAAAACAAACTTTAAATTACTGTGGCACGTAGGTTCACCATTATAATTACATGTTTTTAATGCCTTTAATGCTGTAAAAAACAAAAATAGTTTGAAAATGAGAAATTTGTTGATAACCTTTTCTGGAGGGAAATGGAGATTTTACATTGAAATATGTCAAAAATAAGAATTATAAAATCATCAATCATCATTGAATCAATTTTAAATCTCGTGACATCGACGTTAACAATACTTTTGTTAACTAAACTTTTCTTCTTGTGGTGTGATCGTGCGAAATGTTTTCAGACGAATTATCGCTCATGATGCTGAAAACCACAAAAATAAATCAAAAATATAATAAAATCGAAAAATTATTATTCAGTTATCAAAATTCTCAAAACAATAATCGCAATTTCATCAGGCTGGTTCTTCTTCGGTGTGAGATCGATAATTCTGTCTTTGAGATGGAGAATGAGAATTTTGTAAGGTAAATTTAAGTTCATGTCACTCCCGAATGAGCGATGCTAGCTGTTTTTTTCATAATTTCTAATTGTATAAGTGTTGTAAAGACATCGGCATTACCTAATTTTTGACTATAACTTATCCGTAAAAACGTCTTTACGACCCCCTTTTCCGACCCAATGGTCGGTAAATATAACTATTCCAAGATCATCAAGATCAAGATCAAGAAGAAGTTCAAGAATAATTATAAAAACGTAAAAAATATATTACAGGTCAAATTAGTATATATTTAATTTGTAATTTGAATTTATTTTTTTTATAATAAACATGGACGCTACATTTATTTCTTCTGTTAACCTAAAATATGGCCGCTGTGTTAGAGTTAGTTAGGTATATTGAAACATAACCAACTGGTCATACAGGGGTTCGCCATAATGAATCTATCGCGATAAACAATGAGCGCCTTATCTAAGCGGTAACTCTACCAACTACTAAGCTGTCTGTCAGTAGTGTTTAAATGTGTGTAATACATCTTGAATATTAGTCGTATAGAAGTCATATAAAATGAATTAAAAGACCATTAGGTCGTATAAGGATTCCATTACAATAAGGTCTTATATTGAAGTTGTATATTTGTCGTTAAGATGTGTTATTAAATTTTAAAAGACCTTTTTACGACCATCCGTCTAAACAGTCATAAGAAAGACTCTTATATGACTAATCATTTTTATAGTCGAATTTAAGACTATTAAACCACCCCTATATAACTTATGGTCGTATCAATGACTACTTTACAATCATTATACGACCAACTTTACAAAAATGTTAGCTAGGAATTTTTTCGATAATTCGTTTGTAATTTTACCGGTTCTATATATATATATTCAATGCGTTCCTTCGATTTTTTTTGTTATATTTAGTTTTTTTTTCTATTTTTAAATTTAAAAATTGAAAAAATCTTTTTTTTAAATTATGTATATAAAATTAAAAAAAATAAAAAATAAATCGATATTTTAGAAACGAAGTAATGTCACCAATTTCAACACTGAAAACCATTATTTAAGTAGTAACTTATTAAATTAGATTGGCGGAATGAGCCGTTTAGTCGAATGATTCGTTTGGCCGAATGGGACGTTTTCACGAAATGCCGTTTAGCCAAATGAGTCATCTGGCCAAATAAGAAGATAAAGAGAAGATTGAGTATAGAGAAAGTAGAAAAAGAAGAGAAAGTATTTAAAAACGAATAGTTGGATTTGACATTGAGATATCTAGACCATCTTCGTTGAAGTCGCCTACTAATATTACTTCATCATTGGTTCATTGGGTCAGAAATTATGCTGCTTATCACATTAGTTTTATCAATAGCTGGCGCTTTGTAAATTACTACAAACAGAATTGAGCTGGAAGATTTCAATTCATTCTTTCTGTCGTTTTATTGAGGTTGATGAACAAATTTTATTTTGAAAAGAGGTAAATTGTGCGATTTCCTACGTAAAATCAGATAAAGTTGACTGCAACTTAAATTTGCGCTTTCTCGGATACCAAACTACAGATTGGCATTTAGGGATGAAGAAGCCCATCACAAAACTAACCAAAAAAAAGAAAACATTATTTTCATATATTAGCGCTTGTATCATGTAATTACTCTATATTTAGTATTCGACTTTTGTTCTTATGCATTTATGATCCAGCCGTGCCAATCCGTATCTCTGCTGCCGATGCGCGTTGATTTTATGATTCATGTCACGAAAATTTAGTTTTTGGAAACTTTTACATAAAGAAATATATTTAGGCTGTCTTAGGTAATAATGCCATTTAAACTAAATTTTAATATTGTCATCTAACACAAATTTACTCTGATTTTTTTTTTAAACTGACAACAAATTGAATTACCGCAATCAAATTTATATTTTCTTCAAATAACTTCCAATTTCTTAAACATAAAATCCTTCTCTTTAATTCTGTTTAATGCAACTTTATATTTACCCTATGCACCCACATCAATTCAATAAAAACAAATAATCCAAAAACAAAATCTGCAAATAAATGCAATCTATTTTTGGACATAATCACAGACAAATATAAAATTTTCCCACCACACACACAACCACAAACTGCCGCAAATTATATAAAACATGAAAAAGCTATGCAGCGCACGCGCTTATTTTTATTGTGTACTCCACAAAAATTCCATGTTATTAATAATATTAAGGGGTAAGTTATCGTTATGGACGCAATGCTATTTCTATATTTATATATATATACTCCTCTGATACACTTTTACTTGGCAATCAGGATCCGCGCACCCAACCCACGCATAATAATATACAAGTGTGTGCGTGTATTTGTATATATATATTCTTACATGCGAAAGGCCACGTGCTTTTCAGAAAATAACAATGTGTACACATAGAACTCATACCTGAATCCACGTGACTAGAACTCCACCCTCGTTGATTCACGTGTGTGCTGGTTCCTCTGGCCGGCACTCAGGCAATGGCAGAGCATCAGTTCTAGTTGGTTCTCGTTCGAATAAGGTCTTGAAAACCATTGCTTGATCCTGTACACAAAAAAAAAGTATATTCAAAGTCAATTAAAAGCGTTTGCTATTGTCGCGACGCGAAAAATACTATCCGTGTACATTTTATAAGTGATCCCTAATTTGGTGGAATACATTTTTAGTTTCAATCGGAAAGGTTACGATTTTTTGTGCAGATTTTATCGAATTTCACATAGATTGTTATCATATATATATATTTTTTTATATATATATATATATAAAGTGGTTAGCAAAATTATTCTCGAACGTTATACAAATGATTATAAATTGCAATAAAATATAATTTGCTAATCACTTTTGTCATGATTTGTGTTGATTCAAAAAACTGCGCAAAAATATAAACATACCTTTTATTTATTGAGAATATTTTTGCTTATTGAAGTGCAATGCTAAGCGTTAAATTTAGTTTATTGAATGTCCAAGTAAAACAACTGACTGACCTGATAGCCGGTTCACCACGTTAAGAAAAGTGAAGTGATAATATTTGAAAAGACGAATAAGCAAACTTTAACAAAACGGTTTAACTCTGCAATTTAAGTGAAAATGCATATGCAAGAACAAGGAATTTGGAAAGGAGAAATGGAAACACCGGCCACGGTTGAGAGTTTCTATGGAAACCATATTTCAGATAATCACTGTTCTGAGGGAGCAATACGTTGGCACGGTGCGCCACATCCACGTGATGGATTCAGAGGAATAACCGGAGGTATTGTGGATAATATTCCGAATATTTCTCAAGCCGAGACCGGACACCGATCTTACTGGAACAATGGTAACATTAACTACTACCAACGCATGTACTCCGAAAGCCATTTCAATGGCATTCCGACACAGAACTACCACTATAATCCGAATCAGCCCATTCACGTTTCATCCAATCAAGGACACTCCAAACCGATGTATCATCTACCAGGTTCGATTGGTTTTCTATATTATAATTTACCTGTTATTACTATATTCAATTTTAAAGAGGCTCTCTGGGAGTGCGTGACCACTTATGATATTATACATTTTCCACGCATTCTTTAAATGGTAAACAACATTTGGTGCACATTTTCCTTTGTAAACATGCAAATCTGTTGGGAAATGTGCGCCGCTCGATTATTTATTATTATATTTTGTATTGTTGCGTGTGCGCTTGATAGTCTCATCGAGACAATATCATTATTCAATTATTTTGCATAAGTGGTATTGAAGACTCTTATACATTATAATATATTAAGTACATTTGTTATTAATATATTTATATATATATTTTATATTATATCTATTTAATATCTATTAATTTTCGATATGCGTGGTGGTAATTTCATGGTTGCGCGCAAGTGCACGCGCGAACGTCCGATTAGCATAAGTGGGTCGAACTGTGTGTGATCGGTGGCACGTGTGTAGGCACCAGAATAGTGTCTTGACTGGTTATATGGTCTCAAGAGATGTGCGCACTAAGAAAATAGTGCAATTAGTCAACTTGTGGCGTTCTCTATTATAGGCTTTCGATATGTGAGCGTTAAAGAAAAATAAATGGAGGAAATTAAGGAAATAACCTCATAAACAGATAACATATAATAGTAACAGTTTACTAATTTAAAATATCATTAAAATGGAACAAATCTTCATTTAAATATCCTAAAACAATACTTGCTAATATAAAAGTGATGAATGAAATTTCTAAAAAAAACAATGCTCCACACAGCTATTATAATTTTCTTACACGAAATACATTTAACAAATATAATCATTGATATGTAATCGTCATTTAATTATCTTTCAGATAAGTATGCACTTGACAAACATTAAAATTGAAACTAGACTCGTGAAATGAACCCAAAGAATGTGTATACTAAAATCATCACATTTTATATCAATGTAACGTCAAAACTGATTGAACATGATAGTTTTGAACCTTTACGTAAAAAACGACATGGATGAGTTTTTCTCCATTTAATAAGATGGAAAAGTTATTAAATAATGGAAAAATACATGCAAACTACATTAATTATAATTTTAATTTTATGTATTAAACACCACTGCACCAATTCCGTATTACAAAGAAGTTAAATAAAAAGAAACACATATTGGCTAGTTATTACTGATATAAATGAATGTTCGAAATCCTCTAATTCACCATATACATCTGTGGTAACTATTATCAATAAATAATTGTCATACACGAAACAGCGTCATGTGACAGAACATTTTTTTAAAAATCACCATACATGTACAAATAAATATATAGCGTTTACCGTTCTGTATATATATTCAACTCGCAATACCAAAAACTGGTTTAGCATCCAAATTAATTCAAGAAAAATAATATAAAAAAAAAACAGAAATGCAAATCACTGGCCAAACCTCTACTCATCTTCACAAAATAAAACATCACGCGGATGTATTTGTGATTTAGCTTACAATACACTGAAAATGTACAAATGAATACAATCAAATTCGCGTATAGTACACTATTGACTGGTGTGAATTCACTTCCTGTCCCAGATTCCTTGTTATAAATTCATTATCGATTTTATTGACCAACAACACCTTTTGTAAAGGTATAAGTATGCAGTATTCGCACAGCGACCAAATTAAATTACTTTTTTTTGGAAAATTATCTGCGCAGTATAATATTATCAGTAAATTGTGAGCCTCTCAGTCCCAACAATCTCTATGCCATTTTTTATTGGTAAAATCACTCCAAACAAAGTACAATACAAAAATTCTGTTTCTATCGAAAGTGCGCTAGCTGAATTTAACGCACAATCGCACGCATAAAATTTGTCGGCTCACCGAAAAGAAAAAGTATTATGTCTACCATCAAAAGAACAACACGCAGCGAAAAGAAGCAACATACAAATAAACAAAAAAAAATACACGCGACTTTCGCTTTCCTCCTAAATTTGATTTGTTAAAAAGTGAAACTTATCGTATACTCTTTTGACCATTTGTATATGGTATATATAAATATAGTGCTTGGTATATGTAGGTTTCTGTGAAGGTATATTAACACACGGAAGACATTGTTCGAATTATCAATACGGATATAATTAGGTACACACATACATATATACACAACGAGCGACAGACACAGAAGTGACCGCACGCAAGTATTATATGGACCCAATGTGGTTTTGGGTTTGTGTTTTTGTGCGGCATGCTGCTGGTTTCTTTTAACGATCTTACAAGCCTCAGTAATTGGAGCCATTGCTTGTCCTTATCTGGCTGGTGATGTTGTTAATCAAATTAATTGAAGAGTGACGATTTATGCGGAGATTTAACGATTGGATTGTATGGTGGTTTTGGGTAAAGAGAATGGGTTGATTGGATTGTACAAAAAAAGCCTTTTAGGTTCTTTATTAAGGTGATTATTGAATAATTTTTTACGTTTATACACGGATTTTATTGGCTGACTCCTTCTTCATTTACAAATGTTTTTTTATTTGTTTCGGCTCCAAAAACAGATCAACATTTTGAAACTAGAAGTTGGATGCACAAATGTTAGATAACAGTAAACATTGGAATGGTTTTTACCCTATTGAATTCTTTTTTGTGACTTTATCTCCTTGTCCAAAATATTGTTTAATGTTTGGGTGCAAAATAAAATGTCTATACATAGGAGCAATTTTGTTAAATGGTCCTTCGAGCTGTTTTTCTTACACAACAAACATTTTGCTAAAATAATCAGTGATTCACATGCATTATTCAATTATCTTTCAGATAAGTATGCACTTGACAAACTTTAAAATTGAAGCAAGACTCGACAAATGTAATCTAACAAATGGTTTATATAATTCTTTTTAATTAAATACACATAAAACACTATGACAAATCTTCAAAGACTAAGCATTGATTTTAGTGTCAAATAATAATCAACACCATGAAATGGAATGTTTACCCAATAATAAACATAATGTAAAATTAAGTATTTGGTGTATTTTGGAATTTACGTCGTTTTAATCTGATTTTGAGTTTGTGAGAATTTGCATAAGAACTGTAGGTACTAGATACTTTTCAGGAACGCCTTACCTTAAAACAGATGTTAATTTAACCTAAAAAGATTGGGATGATGATAACCCAATATTATTACCCTTTGTATTCCATTTATAGATATTTCTATTTGATATCATCATGAGTTTAAACAAAATAAAATATTTGTTATTCAAAAGTACTACCATTCCGCATCTATACTCTTTCGAAAGCGTCCTAAAAGTGTTTCAAACGATTGGAAAATGAATTATACAGCTGCTGCTTTGATGGTATTAAGTCCTCGAAAAACCCCTTGAGCACAAATTCGCTTCGCTTGGGCATTTCGTTTATCCGAGTGACTTTAATTTCTTCGGAGTGGTAACACATCATTTTCATTCATTTATGTGTCCTTTAGTATATTTCTTTACATCAGATAGTTATGTTCTTTTGTTTTGCTTTTTCATTATTTAAGCGTTTTGAGAGCTTAATGCCATTGCTTTTCATCTAAAACTGCTAATTGATGTTATCTATACTTTTTTGTGGTTTTGTCTTTAATTTGGCGAGTTGAAAACCTAAGGCCATTTATTTTACTGAATCTGAAAGCTTACGGAAAGGCCTTTTAACATGACAAAAGCACCCTCTATAAAAAATCCAAAAGGAAAATGAATTTCGAGATTTTATATTTGGTTATATTGTGAACTTTATGCCTGGGTTTTAAGGTGTATCATTTAAAGCTTCACAAAAATAAGAGAGAGATTTTTTTGTGATTACAACGCAAACAAAATCAACGTATTTTGGTATGTACAATCCGAATTTACTATGAAAATGGAGCTTCCTATTTGCTTTAAAAGTTACACGTTTCCCCCTTGGAATGATGTCTAGTAATAACGTACAAAATTAATAACTTTTCAGCTTTTCATTTTTAAGCAAGCAAGCTATTGGGCTTTTATTATATATGAAAACTTTTGTTTTAATAAAAAAAAAAAACAATTTAGTCTTTGTCCGGCACGAAGGACCATAATTATACAATACTACAACTGTCAGCAATAGGCTAATAACCTGTTTTTCGAAACTGTTTTTAACGAATAATTTAGGTGCTCTATGTCCTGAATAGTGATTACCACCCGGCTCGAAGGACCACAGTAGAAACTTTATTTTTTGTCTTCTCTGTATACTTGAAATAAAAACAATAATTTTAAAAACGCATTTTACATTTTACTATGTATATGAAATTACAAAATACACATAAAACTCACTAACGATGATCTAACAGTTCCACTTACCTGGTGCGCACTCGCGCGCGCTTGCACTCTTCGCGTTTTCCGGATAATCCGCAGTGCGCTCTTAAAAGCGTGTTATTTCCAATTTATACTGTCTATATATTTCTATATAACGAACCAATTATAATACCATAGCACGAAGCGCGTCTAAAACAAGTCTTGCATGGAAAAAATATAATTCTCCATATACATGATTTTAGGTATGTGTATGTGTGTGTCTGTAATTGAATAAATAATTTAACAGTGTACAGCATCTTACCTACATTTACTTGCTGCAAACAACAACAAAAAAACGGTCCCACCGATAAAACACAAGATTTGTCTTGCTTTCGTTTTCGTTCCGAAGAAAGACAACAACAAATGCGGAGCGCGCAAAAAAAAGAGTGGTCGTCGTTCGGGGGAAGGAAGACAAATCTCACACACACACATACACGCTCACACTTTGAGTTGTCTATGAAATTTATATTCGAAAGACATACCAAAGACATCGCGATAAAGCGCGACGCACGCGGTTAATTTCTTGCGCAAGACATACACGTTCTCGCTCTAGCACAAAGCTGCAGCGATCATGCAGTCTACTCACTCTCTGCGATTCGCTCTCTTTTACGATGATCGCACGAATGCGCACACGCTCCTACCACTTTGCGCGCGCGCAACTCTGCACGCAAAACTACTACTCTCACTTGGCAAGCAAAGCGCGATCGAGCGCTCGGTGACTCTCGCACCGGCGAATAATATTGTTAATAACATTTTAATCTTTTATTTACTTTACGCTGTCGCGGTCCTAACCGATGCTCGTTCATTTTCGTACGATTCGGCAGACAGGTTACAACAATAAAATTGCGCGTGCGCGAAACGATTAAAAGTGACGATCGAACATTCTGCGTCGTTTCTGCGGGTGCTCATTGATAAGTACAACGCGCAGTCGATCAGCTGTGTGCAGTGCGCACGCTCTCTCTCTGTGTGTATTTATTTATTTATTTAAATTATTATTTATCCATCAAAGATATATAATATATCAAATCGTTTTAAGTGTTTGTGTGCGTTCGATTTAAATTTGTGAGATTATTACAAAATTGTGTGTTTTGGTGCATTCAAAATTAGTGATAACGTTCAGACCCTTTTATCGCGTTCTCAAACGTTAAGTGTGCGGCTAACACGCGTGCTTCTTTCTTCATATTTATTTACTGATATGCAAATTCTAAAAATATAAACATTTTGCCAAAAAAAAAAAAACCAGCATTGATTAGAAAAATTTATATATAAATTACATACTCACACACGTTTAGCAGACAGTGTGAGTTAGACACGTATATTGATATCAACATCGAAACGCATGGAGTAGCAAGCTCAAGGTCGCGAGTCGCTTACATTTCCTCTGCTATTGAGTACGCGCTCAATGTATTTCCAGTGCAAGACAGTTATCGTGAACATTTTTTGCAGTGAATCCTATCAGGAAAATGTGTGAGTGCTAGTGAATCCGGCGACTTGGTCGCCAAACGAACCCCAGAAAAGACATATACTCAAATTCGTAGATAACGCTCTCTTTCTTGCTCTCTCTCTCTCTATACCTAGCTAAATTTTTTATAGCTACTTCGTAAGACATTCCAAAAAAAAGAAATTCTCACTAATGATGGATTATCAACAACTGCCACCGGCAACAACCCTCACTGGTATACCGGCACCAGCTCAATCGCCTCATCTGCAGAACATGCAGAACAACTCCATAAACAATAACAATAATGTGCAGATCATCACATCCATGCAACCACCACCGGTGCCACTGCAACTGTCACACAATCTACCCCATTTGACAATCAACAATAATCTGCAAAACAACAACAACAACATCAACAATCTGCTGAACAACAACAATAATAACAGTCATCATAATTCGCTGACCCACAATTTACCACCACCCTCTCAACTGCTACAATTACACCACCTCACGAGTAACAACAATAATATAAACAACCTCAACAACAACAACAACAACCTAATCACTGTCAACAACAATAACCTACTTGGCACAGAGGAATCAAATCGATGGACCCAGTTCCAGGTGCAGCAGTTGTGGCGTCACCATGCGTACTTAAACGGTAATCTCATTTTGACCATATACATCAGAGCAAAGAAAAAAAGATAGTGCGTCACGCTAATCCAAAATACATGAGCTACAACAACAATAAAGTATCGCGGCATTTGTTATTATTGTTTCCGCATATATACATTAACATGTGTGCGTGCGTATATAGTCTCTTTCTTTAACACAAAAATTTCTTTGGCCATGGCCAAGTTGTTTCGTGTTCTTTTACTTTCATTTCGTGAGTGTGTGCGTCAAGGCATGTATACACGCTTGATGTGTATAGAAAGCTTTCACTTTTTCGGGTGTTTGAGATGGAAAGTGAGTCTGATATTTGAATGCCCAAAAATATGTTCAAATATGTGTGCGTGAGAATGACGAATTTCTTTTCGATGTGGCCAAGTAACTGGTTTTTCGGTGCTTTAAAGATCCGCATTGAGATATTTGGGAAAAGGCATTATTATACGAACAAAAAAAAAAAAATATAAAAGATACACGATTTACGATCGAATTAAGAAGATATGAATTTTTGTGTGTATTTTTGTATTTATAAAGGTCAAGCAGCGACCCGTTAACTTTTACTTTGGTACTGAATGCGGATTTTATGAGGTTCAGAAAAAAACGGTTGTGGGTGGATTGATTTCATGTTAACAGGAGAAAAGTTTTTTTTTTGTTGGTGATATATAATTAGTTTGGTTATGTTACAATTTATCCATGGTCATGGTTTTCATATTAGAAATACTGCTTTTTTAAATTTTTTTTTAAACTAATTTAAAAATTCAATGTTTCAAAATATTTGATATAATTGACATATCAATTTGTCAAACTAATTGCATACTGGCAGGCGTACGTCATGATGTTTTTTTATTGCTACCCGGTAACTTATAAGGCCCAGAAAAATTGTTTTTGCGTGGATGATTTCATGTTAACAGGAGCAAATAATTTTTTTTTGAGATGGCGATATATAATTTATTTATATTATCTTGCTAGCTACCAATAGTTTGGTTTTGTTAAAAAATATCTTAGGACATCAATTGCATAGCGTAGAAATTAATTTAATACACATTTAAATAATGTATTAAAATAAATTATAATTTGTTTTTCAAGATATTTGATTTTATTTACATTTTTCGAACTACCATAATTGTTTGATGCCCCAAATTAAACCCCTATAGAAGTAATAATTGTATACTTACAGGCGAACATATTATAAATTGGACACTGGCAAGAGGAGTTTCTAGATTATGTTATCTAGTTAATTAATTTAAAAAAAAACTTCATTCAAACCACATTAAAGAAGAGATTATGCAAATAATCAATCGATATTAATAGTTTAAAAAAACCTTGTTATTCAAAAACATATTAAACATATTAATTTTAAATAATTCAAAAAAAAATCTACAAAAACTTTAATTCAAAACACATGAAATTGTGAGAAAACTTCCTTTAGACATTTATAGAATATCAAAAAGTCAGTGACACATAATTGCATACTGGCAGGCGTTTTATATTTGTAAAACATTATGCGGACATTATGCAAAAAATCAGACGGTTTCAACCTTTTTTTATAATGAAGAAACTTTAATTTTTAAAATATTTTAGACAATAAAAACAGAATTAAAATATCTAAATTGCATTCTGGCGTGCATACATACAGAATCAAATAGTTTCAAAAATGTATATATTAAATGCAATCGCTTTAAAAACATTTAGTCAATTCAAATTGTAAATTAAAAATGAACTTACCGATACTGACTGAATAGCATACTGGCAGGCGTTTCGAAAAGATATTACAAACAGCCAATCTATGTAGACATTATTTAAAAAAATGCCTTTTTCTAGAAATATAAAATTGATGATGTTATCAAAAATAAATGCCCACCTCGAAGGCCTTCACAGAAACCTATGGACATTCCTTGAGGCTATCACATCCCTCGGAGGCATCACTTACACACTGAACGCACGCACACTCACCAATATACATTACTTAATCACAGCAAACGCTATTACGAAAGAGGTTTACCTACTTTCTTGCGAATTACCCATGCGGCATTTTAATTTAAATTGCACGCGGATATTTTCTGCAAACGCGCGCGTGCACGCATCCATAAAAGCGGTGCGCTTCGCTGAGATATAGAAAAGGCCTTGCCGCGTACTCGCATTTATTGCACTATATACACAATATAGATATACAGAGCTAGTCTTCTCTGCAGCCAAAGACAGTAGCACTATTCTTATAGGCTGATTGTATAGAAATGGTAAAGAGCAAGTCGCTGTGTGCGATTCGCATGCACGCGCATATACACTATGCGGCAGCGGCACAGTCTATAGACATGAGTCTGAGCCACGCGAAATTGATAAACTTTCACTGCGCGAATTGCGTTCCGCGTCGTTTGGCTCACTGTCTCTGCGCATATATACTATATATATATAAAGTGTGTTGGGTATACATTGGTAAATCTATAGACAAAAGAGTGGTTAGACGGGTTTGCGGGTCTGCACGGTGCGGCGGCTCTAGGCAACAAACGCACGTACGAGCTCACAACATACTGACTTAGTTGATTTGTATATATATATGTATATATATATATATATATGTATATATATATAGTATACTGTTGGATAATATCTTCCGCTATGTTGTTAATTCAATTTCGTTTTCGTTTTGATTTACAGAGTGGAACAACGCGTGCGAACGATGTTTTTTGTTAACAATGTGTGCTTTTCTGAAGAATGGTTTAGTTTTCCGGGTTTCGGAAGTTTTTTTTTAAAAGTCATGATTTATTGAAAAAGAACAGTTGTCGCTGTCAGCACCACATGTAGCGGTCAAAACAGGAACGAAAAGTTGTTTTTTTTTTTAAATCATATGAAAAGACTATTGATTCTGATAAATTGAAAAGAACATCTATGTTGTATGTATATGTCAGCGCCAGATGTAGCGTCAAAAACAAGAACTAACAGCAGGACCTGTCTGCGCCACATGTAGCGGCCAAACCAGGAACCAAAAACCAAATTTTTTGATAACATTAAAAAGGCCATTTATAAGTTACCACTGTTAGCGTTGCGACAAAAACAGGATTAAAAGCACAAGTCTGCATTACGACTGTATTTTTTGAAGATGCGATTATGCAATTGCATAAATTATATAGCCTGCGCATGTGTTTGCTGTTTTTCAAGATCAATACGAGCTCAAACCGCTCAATCAAATAATAAAAGTATGACCAAACACCTGTTGACGGCCGAGTAGAACTTGCACAAAATTCAGATCAAGGCCGTCGGATGTGTATTATGAGAATTTAAAACTGAAGATAAGTTTTATATATTTCTATGATGAGGCGGATGGTTCGAATTAGTTTGAAATTATTCAGGGCAAAGATTGCTTGGATCCATTGATTTTTGTTGAAATTCGGATGTTGTGATTCAATTTTTACTTAAATTTAGTGGTGATATTTCACAAAGTTATTCATGATCGTACAATCTAGTCCATGTTAGACCAAAAAATGTTGTCTATCTGGCATACAAATTTGATGGTTGTCTGTAAATATTTGCTTTTCTTTTATTCAAATCAATCATCTTATGGTTCCGAATTTATTGGTGTAAACTGTCTTCGAAGTAAACGTCCTACATAACAGATTTCTGGTAAATTTGAAGCACATTTAACATCCTTTCTTTTACAAACTTCGTAGTAAATCTAATTACTTTCACTGTAGTCTTGTAGTTAGTTTTGTCTGCTACACACAAATTGAATAGCGGCAGGCGTTTTTTTATTTATTTATTTATTTTTATATTTATTATTTAATAGTTTCAGATCATTTGGAAATATATAATGTATCGTTTGAAAATACATAATGTATTTATAAAAGTCGTTAAAAATGTTTTTGGCTACTAATTTAAAATGGTAGATTGTTTTAAAATATATAATTATTATACATGTTTTAAAACATAATTTATGTCACTTTTGGCTGTAACACAATTACAAGAGTTTATGCATCAAATAATGAATTAAAAATGTTAGATAAATATAAATATATTATATATATATATGCATAAAATTCTTGAAAATGGCTTCGTTTCATTTTTCTCTGCTACACCAAAATTGCATAGCGGCAGGCGTTGCGTTGTTTAAATGATTAAACCAGTTCTTGTCATCGAATTCAAATTTATTTTTAACAATTTTTCCTCTCCATGAAATCACTATGCGATCAATATACAAAAGCGGAAGTGTCACTGTTCAAAGTACCTACTCTGTCTATACCATCATCATATCCACTTACACTTTCAAAGAAAAACTGCATCTTATATTTTTGTTCTTCTGACACACACATACAGAAAATGTAGGTGCCTATTAAAAGCGCGGAAAACCACTGTGCACTGACAAGAAATTGCATAACTGCGCTGCTGGCATCGTTGCACACGCGCGCAATATGTTTATGAAGGTGTGTGTGTGTGTGCATACTTTCCAATAGACACGCGCAACTTACTTACCATTTCATTGAGTCGGAAAAGTGCTGAGCTTATTGCATTGCGTATTTACACTCTCACTTTCTTCGAGAGGCAACATGTTTGTTAACTGTGCGAATTGCGAGTGCGCGCGCCCAGTGATTAACTGAGCATTATAATATATTTACCTGGTTTTGCAGAACATAAATATATATACGGTCAATCGTTTCATTTCCTGGTGACCTGCATATATACGCATGGCTAAATCGTAAAGGTGAAATATTTGTAGAAAAAAAAACTACAGCTAAAAATTCAGTCTTGTCCACTTTTTGCTATTTTCATTGTTTTCTATATAGTTTATCATTAAAACCGCATTGCCAATATTGCGATGAGCATGTCTTCCTAACCGGAAGAAGAAAATAGTTTTTCTTGAGTAGGCGCCTTCGTAGCGATTCAACTGAGTGCTTTACTTTAAAATACAGCGCAAAACCATTTCGATGCTGTGTATATTTTGTTTGCTTCTTCGCTTGGCTGCACTTCTATCAAAAATTGCACTTTTGCACACAGGAAGAAACATAAAAAATGCATGTTTATACTCGTACTAGGTAATTATAGTGTGGTTAGTCCGAGCGGTTACTGTGTTTGTCTGGAGCATGACGTGGGATGGGCGTCTCAGTATCAGTGTAGACGTCAATACAATTATATTTGATTGACATTCGATCGGTTTTCCGGCATCCGTACATACGGAAAACGTAAAGCTCGCGGAACCAAAGGAAATTAAACGAAAAAGTGCTAATTTCACATTTCAGCGCGTTTTCAAATTAGACCAATCGAAAATAAAGTGCCCACAGAAAAACTCATGCCGTAAAGAAAAAAATCAAAACGCCAAGAAGTGAAAGCGTTTGCGATCTATACACTCAAAGAATACACTCTCATGATATAAATTTACATCTTGACGATTGACACTTCTACGCTATATGGCCAGAGCATGAGAAAACCAGTTTTTTTCTGTGTATACCTATGGTCTGGACATTGGCATTGTCTCAAAGTGTGTGTGTGGCTAATTAGAGGCAAATACTCACCAATTTCACGCGGAACACGTTATAGCTACTAGTATATAATTCGGGGTCCAAAATATATATGCCGAATATAAATTTCAATTTCACTTTCTATCAAGTAGGTAGGTACGAGCATGTAATTTTAATTTAATTAAGTATGTTTTACACGTATCGAGTTGGTGTGGTCATGGTTGGAAGCGTTTCTGGGTGTATGCTCAATTTCTTTTGTTTACATTATTATTACGAAAGACAAGAAAGATGTAGTGATTCATTTGGCCTAAAGAAGTTTAAATTGTTTGATTTCACAGTATTTTTAGGGTTATCATTATTAAATTGCATATTTTCATGTGCTCTTTGGATGGTTAAATTTATTATCGCAAGTTAAAAGTATTGTCCTGTGACCACTTATGAATTAGATCTAGATTGTTTGAATATACTATATAACTATAATTATTGGCAAGGGATTTGTATAAAATAAAAAAAAGACAAGCGCTAGGTCTTTTGAAACTATTTTTTTTGGCTGCTACACAACAATTGCATAGCGACAGGGGTTTATGTCTCAAATAATTAATGAAATGTGCTAGATCATATAAAAAATATATTTTATTACACAATAAATCATTACCAATACTTGTTTTATCCTTTTTGAAAACAAAACAAACTGTCCTGTTCCATAATATCACTGTGAGAACATTTTTGCATGCTACACTAAAATTGCATAGCATCAGGGGTTTATGTGTAAAAATACTAAATTAAAAGTGAACATGTTTTGTGTTACAAATTCCAATCATGTTAAACATTAAATTAGGCTGCTTCAGACTAAAATGTAGGTATGTCAAATACTAAATTGACAAAAACAAAACAACTTTTCTTCGTTATTAAATTTAAATTATCACAGAATGTATGCATAATTGACAGCAATTTATTGTTTTACGTCATTCTAAACAACCCGATAAGATAACATATCAAATTGAATGGTCACGTTCCCCGACGGTCCTATACCTCCCTCAACTCATCGTTGCTTTAATGTAGACTTCAGTAGGAGTTCTCGAAATAATTCTTGTGCAGCTTCTTTTGATAATCTCCTTCCTTCCGAAACTGCAATTTTTACGCCACGGTTGCTCAAAAAGATGCTCCCCATCTGCAATTTTAATTCCAATATTGCCCCAAACGTTGACCCAGTGACCAAGCTATGTCGGAAATCAACTTTTCGGCTATATTTCAAATCTAGGTAGCATTCGAAAAAATCTCGCTATTTAAAATATATATATATATATTATACTACATTGTATTAATGATCCATTAAAGACAGCGAAAGTGTTCGTAAAATATCCAAGAAGAGACAACAATAAAAAAACAGCGCTCGCTCACACAGACGCACTCACGTCATAAACATATTTCCTGCCGAATATTTGGTTTAATCACTTCAAAATCCGTGAATATATACATTCAAATATTCGTTGTTTTTTTTCGCTTGTCTCGATAACTTTCACCGCCGAAAAATTCGTTGGATTATATTTATATGTTTTTAATATACATATATTTTGTATGTTTGTGTGTGTTAGTCACAATGAATTGGTGCTGGGGAGCTTTCTCAGAAAATGGGGTGGTGTGGATTGAGAAACTGAAGAAAGATCGTTTCTGATCAAATTGTCTGATATTAATGGTGTTTATATACATACGCTGCCAGATCACGTTGAAGATATGTTTTATTTGTAAAAGGAACCGGTTTTAAAAAGGATCGCATTCGAATATATTGCGGCTTTCTTATAATATAAGATCGCGATATAACGATCGCACAATGTTGGAAACGAGAATATTTTGTGTCTGATTTAATTGGGATTGTGAATTGATTACCAGACGGCGATTTGGTGAAAGGAGTCGAATTCACCTGGACCGGATTTTGTTTTTATTTAATTACGCATTTAATTACTTCTTTTATATTATTTAATAAGGAACCGTTTTTAACCTATTGTAAATCCATTTTTTAAAAATACACAGATAACTTTCTCCTAGAACAATATTTTAGGAAATACGTATCTTCACCGATTTTGGTCAAGACACGCTGTTTTATGCGCTTTATATTATATATTTCACACGGAGGTACGCATTGCTGACCTACTGACCGGTGTACGCACAAAAGCTAAAAATCCGCCTCTGCTCACGAACAATGGCATCATTTGTGCAGTAATAGTATTTCTTCTTATAGTTGCGTGTGTGCGGCGAACCATATGAGATTTCTATGAATTGCTTTTTTTTGGTTGATCTTTTAATGCGGTACTTTTATCTTTATGTTATACAAAATAAACTTTCGATTATTAAAGGGATTTTTTTGGAAACAAAATTAATGAGCAACTTCCAAGTTTTTTATCACAAAATTTGAATAGAAAATAAAAAAATTAATGGACTTGATTAAAACAAAACACTCTCTAAATACATATTATATTAACATATAGAAATAAATTTGGCCAATATATAAATAAAACATGCACATTTTTGCGATTAGTTCAATATACTTTTCCTTTTACTCTGTCTAATAAATGTACATTTTTTTAAATAGTTTCGAATAATAATATAATTCAAAACTGAGTTTTTTTATTTTTTTGTATTTATACCAATATGAAATTCACTAAAATTCGCGGTATAAAAAACCATCATTAGTAAACTACAGCAAAATAGAAAATAACTCTTGTTTTTGATACTAAAGCTGTCCGATTTTTATATATTAGTAAAACTTTGCCATTGTAAATTTATCTATTTTTTTATTTTTTTTCACAGTATTTTTATATCATTATATCCGCAACTGACAGATTTTTTTTAATAGAAAAAACTTTCAGTTTTCATTGCAGTAACAATAAGAGTTTTTAGCTGAGTGAGAAACTAGCAGTTTTTAATATCTGAAAATGATTGTTTTTTGAAAACAGCATTTTCCAGTTTTCATATCAGAAGACGTTTTTAATAGAAGTAAGAAAAATCTTTCAGTTTTTTATAGCATGATCTATCGGTTTTCTTGTAGCAGAAACTGTCAGTTTTTCATAGTAGAAATTATGAGTTTGATATTTTGCATAGCAGAAACTGGAACTAACAGTTTTATTATATCTGAAACTATCTGTAGCAGTTGACAGTTTTTTTATAGATTAATGTTGTAAAAAAACAACATTATTTCATAGAAGAATTTAAAGCAGAATTATCTGATTTTCAGAAACTTTCAGTTTTATAGTAGACTTTTTAGCAGAAACTATTAGTTTTAATAGCAGAAACTGTTCGTTTTCAAATTGACAGTTTTTTATAGAAGGAAGTGTACATTTTTATAGCAGACACTTTAGTTATTCATTGCAAAAAATATCAATTCTTATTGCAGCAAGTGACAGTTTTTATAGCAGTGATAAATTTTATAGCAGAAATTTATAACTTTTGATTTTTTTAAAGCAGAAACTATCAGTTTTCTTATAGAAGAAAATGTCATTTTCTCATAGTAAATCTTATCAGCATGTATAACATAAACTGAATGTTTTAAATAACAGAAACTTCCAGTGTTTCTTAGCAGCAATTTTTTTATAGCAGAAACTTGAAGTTTTCACAGCAAAAAGTAACAGAAACTATATTTTTATTGTAGCAATTGACATAAAAGAAAGTGGCAAATTTTATAGCTAGAAATTCCATCTGAATCTGAATGTTTATGTTTATAGCGAACTATCGGATTTTTATAGCAGAAACTGTCAGTTCGTCATAGAAATTATTGATATGTTTTTATATTTTTTTAAATCAGAAAGAGAAAGATTTTATTAACAGAAACTTTCATTTTTTATTGCAGAATCTATAAGATTTTTATGTCAAAAAATGACATTTTTTATAGCAGAATTTATATATTCCAGTTTTGGAGATTTATACCCAAGCCAATAGTTGATTAATTTTAGGCTGGGCAGACTATATAGTATAAGGGACTTGTGACAATCTTGCCACCTTTACTCTTCATTTTGTGTCTGTATAAATTATTACGCCCAGAAATTATCTCCTAATAAACCAAAATGTTTATATTTCACTTAATTTCAAATCAAAACAAATGCACAATTCTTGCATAAAATATGTTTTATAAATTTTAAACAATCGACAATAAACAAACATTTTCCAAGGCCATCATTATAAAAAAAGACGCCCGAGCTTCCGTATAAATGCGCGACAAACACCAAAGCGCACACACCGTGTACAATCAGATTCCAATATATTCTAATTTCCTATCGTTCGGAATCACTGATTTCGCAGTCAATGAATATTAATCCATGAATGAATTTGAGCGCACACACGCATATTTGAATGCATCCATATATCAAATGGATTTCTAATATCTATACATATAAATATGGCAGTGACACATATCGATTAATGGTCGAGGATTAAACGATCTTCCGGCCGGATCCGGCACAAAATAATGACAAACGATCGGCCACTCCGCATGCAATTTGTAAACGACGCTTTAAATCCGATAATTCTAATCTCTCGCATCTAATCATCATATATATATATATATATATACCGTCCGCGCTCGACAGAACACATGACATTAGAATGAATGCATATGTGTGTGTGTGTGTCTATGTCGTTGCCCACACACCCTTGAGCTAAATTCAATCGTCAAACAACAACAAAAATGTGCAAAAAAGGCGCATGCAAATAAATCTGTGCAAAAGTACACACAATAAATTCACAAAACGGTGCATATTTAACGATATATACTTTTCTGTATGTATACACATTTAT
>JANSTU010048874.1:0-39487 GCA_027564075.1 Bolitophila hybrida | reverse complement strand
GCCGGCCGGGTTTGAACCGGCGACCTCCCATAAGCCAGGCCAACGCGTTAACCCACTCGGCTATGGCTATGGTTATGTTATGTTACTATAATTTATATATATTCACACCGCACTTACACAAATGACACATCCTCAAACTCATTATAAAATATTTCATTTATTCAACTAAATAACATTATTAAACTTAAAATTGTTTTTATTTTTATATTGTTTTTTTTTTTAATTACACGAAGTTTGCCGATTTATCAAGTACGAAATTTGTCTTCACACGAGCACAAATATAAATACATGTTAAGAAAATAAACACTAATAATCTATATAATCACGCAAACACATACACTTTTACAAACTAAATATTCAACATCACAAACAAAACATACCGACAAATCTACAAATAATAATATATATAATATATATATATATTTTCTACAAAATCTTTGCTAATAATAATAATTGTTTGATAGTTTGAAAATATTTGTATTTAATTCATATTGAGTTCAGTGTCAACTAATTATACATAATATACAAAATTATAATATAACTAGACATACTTTCGACGTGTAACCGATGGAGCTGAAAATTCCAACATATGCATAAACTCCCATGTATGTCGTCTACTAACTGCGCCTTGTCAACTTCGATTTTTTATTCTCTTTTAAATACCGAACTCCGATCTTCAGTGAATTTTCAAGAAGTTCTCTCCGATTAAATAGAATTATTAACATGAAATTAAAGTTATAGTACTTTTTATGAAATTTACCACCCATATTTATTGTATTAGCACAATCCGTTCATGCTATTATTTCTAGTCTTTTGTCCGCGTCTATGGAGTCTAAGCTTTTGGTTGTGTGTTGAATTCCACACGTCCCAAAAACAAAAACCATAAGCACGAACTGTCATACTAACACCACACATGTCACTTTCACTTCATATTCCGTATTGATGTGTCATGTGTCAACATGAGCTGTCATCACCATAATGTCGGCTATTGCTGAACATTTCGGACTTCGGATTTGATTAACGTCTAATCATAATACTGATTTCGTTTAAAGCGCAATTCAGCCGATCGAGCTGATTGTTCCTGATTAACGCTTCGTACAAGACGAAATCAGTATAAAATTGCGTAAACATTAGGGATTAAACAAATGGGTAATGCTTTTAAAAGTCCAATACTGATTTAGCTTCTATATACTTTTTTAAAAAAACTCTACAATTCATATTTGTGTCAAATAAAATTTGATATATCTTAGGTATAAAAAAAATAATATATGTATTGTCACTTGTTTTATCGCCACGATCATGACACGTCTCAAATTAGAATCGAATACTCGTTAAATAAATCGATCCATTCAATGCGAATAACACACACATTAACATTCTCGAAACGTTTGTGCTACGCGCATGCACATTCGAATAATTGCACTGCGCAAAAAGCGAGGCGGCACAGTTACAAATGCGCGGCAACATTTGAATGCTTTTTCAATGATCGTTTATACAATGCACGCGCGCGCATGATCCACACGCGCATTCCACATCTTTATTTCATTTTTTCAAAATTATTATATTGAAAAATGTATTAAGTATTAAGTACTGAGTTTATATGAAAACAATGGGACGTTTAACAAGTATTTTCATCTCAAAATATACCGGCCGGCATTTTAAATGTGCTCGTATACTCGACCCAAATTATAAGTGCGAGTGCGCACTCATTTGCGCATCTCGCAAAATATAGATGATGTGTAATGCTTTTTGTGCACGCACTAAAATAGTACATATGTATTTGTGTGTGCACACAGGCGTACAAATATAGCGTGAACGACAGAGCGTTCGCATTCAAAATGGTGTCATTGCGTCTCAATTTAGTCTAATTCCGGATATGCGTTTATTTTCAGGCCACGTTGGAGTTAAAGAAGCGGCTCGAAGAGGTGCGTTTGTTGGAGTCCCGTCGATCGGCGCGTTTGGCCGACCAAGAACGTGATACAGACTTTGCCAGGCTGGCTGACATGGCAGGAGACCGGCGTCGGGCGTCGCACAGCATCGACGTACCGTTGGTGCTGACACAACAAGGGTGAGTTCATGTAGCAACTTTTTCATTTTCTTACAGCAAGGCATTTTTCGAAGGCTATCCAGATATATCATGAAATGTTTGTGCACGCGAGCGCTACGCTACAATGTTGCGCTGGCACGAAATAAACGTTTTCGAACAAATATAACGCTCTAAGCCGGTGCCGTGACACAACCACTTATGTAAATCGCCAAGATCGTCGGCACTCGACAACAAAAACTTTACCGCGAAGAGCAAAGATCAAGCAATGTCCAATTAAATCACACACCCTGCCATTATAAGTGACCATGCGCACGCACATGCTTTGCGTGACGCATCCACTAAGTCGCACGTCAACGCAACATTAAAGTATTATATTTTGTAAATTTATATATACTCGCATATATATGTGTATTTTATAACTAACGGCACATTCTCGGCTTATTACGATGAGATATTGTACAGTTATGTGTTATAGTGATGCCGGAACCCGGTATAAGTATGTGTGTGCGTTTATCGCAAGTCAGAGTATGCTCGTAAGTCGTAACTCGTATATACATGCAGGCATTTTGTAGTAGAGGGACAAATTAAGTAGTATTTTCATTGATGGCATTCAGTATTTGTATCAGTCTCATGCATATGCGCTTTAAGGTTAGTTAACCCGACAATTGTTGCTTACATCAAACTGTTGAGATAACGACAGTTTGATCTAAGCGTTTCAATGCGTTATTATATGTTATAATGCGTCACACGCAATGCGTAATAAACTTACAAAATTGTTTATTCTGTAAAATTAAAAAAAAAAAAAAATTGTAATAAATTAAATATGTACACACTGTGAATGTAATTCGATCGTTACAATCTGTCTATAGGAATACAACAAGTCGGTGACAACAGCATTACGAGATCATTTTGATGGATCCAAGAAAAAATGATCAATTTTTTTTGTAATCCAAACTAAATGACAATATATAATATGTTGAGGTAGATCATATACATATAAAATTGTGTCCACAAATGTTTAATGACAAAAAAAAAACAAAAACTGACTCACTATCCATTCATGTAAGGTAGTTCTGTGACCCTGGTGCTGCCATACCCACACAATTAGCCGCAATTATGTAAACAATGAGCACGCAGTCACATTGCAAATATATCCACAATTACTCACTGCCCTCACCGGCACCGGCTGCACATATATACAAGCGATGTCATAATTGGTGTACGCGATTCTATTCGCAATGTTCCGAAATTGCGCCTGCGCAACCATAATATACAAACAAAAAAAACACACACACATACTCACGATAACGGCAATATAATCACGCACATATTATATACAATTATACATATATAAAAATATACATACGAAAAAGCCATGACCTCGCTTAATATTTTTTGCACGGATTTGCGAACGAGCGCTATCTTTTGACGCGTACGGGCTTAAAATAGAGACGCTCGCAATCCGCAATGCCGGTGTGCCGCGCGACATCAAATCATCAGACCACTATAATATATATTACATTTACATATGAATATATTTATGAGTATTTGGCTATAGAGATAGAACTTATAATATACTGGGAGTGGACGACAAATTCAAACGAACCGGTTTACGGTGCATTTTTCAGCCTGGTGTTTTTGGAAATGTCTACGTTGTCTAACGAAAAAAAAAAACTTAAATTCAGATGAAACGATTTTTTTTTAACTTTATCTATTGTGAAAACTAATTTTACACTTGAATCAAAACAATGTCTATTGCATATAGCGGAATGCATATCACACATTATTTCTCGCAGTTTAAAAGCGACATAAACACATCGTGCAACGACAGGTGCAAGTATCTACACATAAGCTACTTATATAAATAGGAAATATGATAATCTATTGTGTTATATATACTGCTTGTTGTTTGTTTGCACTTCGCACATATAATATTTGCACAATATAGGTATAGAATAAACTGCTATAGAGAAATAAGTGTCGTAATATGTCTTATGATAAAAAAAACACTTTCATTGCGTTCGCTGGCAATGTGTGCTTTAACGCGCGCCTTTTTCTCTGACTTTATTCATAATGTAGGTTAGTGTGTTACCACACTCACACACGCGTTACGTGTATACGTTCAAAAACCAAAACATCGAAAAACTATATACGTTCATATCAAATGAGATAATCTTTGTGTAAATAATATATGACTGTGTACATAGTCAATTTTTCTCAATAATTTTCACGCAACTATGTTATTTAAAAAAAAACTTACTGCCACTATAATTTATACAATTTCGGTCGAATGTATAGAAAAACTAATTAAATAGTTAGATTAATTAACTGCAAAATATCTCGCAAAGTCGTTAATTATAAATGGTGCGGTCATGTGTATGTTATACACTGCCCATAGAACTGTTTTTTTAATGTGGAATGCTCACTTTGATGTTATTCACAATTTAGCATCTCAATGAAATATCGATACAAAACATTTTAAAATAATTTCATCAAGGAACTCATAGAGATTATTATAAAAAATATGTAATAAATATATAAACTCAGAAAGCTCTTACAAAATGGCCGAACGCGAATATGCGCTTAATTGCGTGTATATACGTTTACGCTGCAATTCGTGTGCTCTTTTCTGCCAAACACATACAAAAACATTTTGTACAGGCAAGAAAAGTGCAAATTTATGGCAATAGTGTCCGAATAAATTCCAAGACAATGCGGCCGTTATATGTTGTGCGCGTATGTGCACATGAAAGAATGTCACCTTTGGAGGTTAGGTCAAGCGCGCTCTCGTTGCGGCAACATTTAGAAAGATTTGAATCCTCATCTGTGTCGCTGTGTGCCTCGAAACGAGCAGAAACTGTATATTGTTTATTTTATATGCGTTGGAATTCCAAACGAGCTCATAATTATCAAATACATAGAATTAAAAACTTTCATTGCTGCGTGGCGATGGTGACGCTACACACGCAATACAATATATAACATATATATATATATATATATCGCTTCAAATCACAGATATACAATTATACATATATAATTATATACGTATGTAGATTTCGCTTCATGTAGATGTAGACTTTGCCATAGCAAACAGATTTTAATCCGAGAATTTAACTTTCTCGCTATACACGATATATAGCATTTATATGCGTTTTGAACATATTATACATGTATACATACAAAAAAAAAACTGTGTTTTGGGTAAATCATGATTGCCCAATGTCAACTGGGCGTGCGTTGGCTAATCTTATCGTCACGATTGTAGTCAACATTGAAAACACATGATACGAGCTGTTCTGTAGAGTAAGCAACCTTGAGCGGCCGATCGCGATATATTTTATGCTATCGCAAGGAATTATGAATGTATGCGTGCGAGTGTTGTCGTCGTTGTACAATATTTTGTGCTCAGGTGCGATGAAGACTGTTTTCAGACAAACAAGTGTATTATGGAAAAAACAACAATAATATGCCAAGATCACGCGCTTTTGTAAACACAAAACATTTGTTGTGTATATATATTTTCAATAGTATATACATATAACTATATAAATTATTGCGGGTACAATCATTCAAGAAATAAATCCTTTTTGTGTTTACAGTGTATCGAGGCAAACTAACACCGTTGACAGTTTTATTCACTCCCCCCGTCATTACACAAAACCTATATCATATTTCAATACTCACAGTACTCAGATTATTTATATACGGCGATATATATCGTGTGAATTATTCTTTATGCATATAAAATCGCGATTATACATATAATTCTCATAACATAATACAACGGTTAACAGCGCATAAAAAAATAGAAAATACTCGCATGTTTATATGCAAATTATGCGCTTGTAATGTTTACGCGTGTATATAGTTATATATGTATGTATATATATTAAAACACACTGAAAATAATAATAATAATATAAATACATTGTTATCTAGGCTTTGAAATCAAAACTCTGCTCGCACCTAAGCTATATATATTGCATATTATAAATATTATATGTATGTGTCTGTAATTCTGTATACATATTTAACAAAAAAAATGCATCTGGCTTAGAGCTAAATTCAATGTGCAAACACATTTGAACACCGCCGCCACTCCGCCATTGCTTCACCAACACCGCGAACCGCTTGAGCTTATAAGAAAGACTTGTTTTTGTTTATAGCGATCGAGTGTGCGCGCGCATGTCCGTTCATTAAATTATACGCAAACAGTATAATAAAGTCATATACGCACGCACGCAATGCGTATACGCATGAACGCGGGCGCCCCGTACAAAATGTAAATTTTCGATTTGCATACGAAAATAATAAATCCATTTTTATGTGTTCGCGCGAGAAATGAACGGGTTTTTTGTGCGTCGTGCCGGTCACACCAATACAATGCGATCGGTGCATATGCGTCGCGTATTGCCTTTATATGAATATATGAAGACCACTAATTGAATGGATCCCGTTATCTGAGATTGGGTGGGCCATTTGCCTAAAACGTGCTTTTTTACACATTTATTCATACATAGATTTTACATTAGTTTTATTTTTTATTGGCGTCAACACGGACCTTTCTCCTCAACTTACTTTGATTTGTTCACTTTACATCAATAGAGAGAAACAAATTTAAACTAGCAATTATAGAAAATTAAAAAAACAATTAAAACGAATAAATAAATTAAAAAATAATACTAAATAAGCAGTCGAAACACAAAAAAAAACAAGGATTAAAAAAATCTGTCAAACTCGTACTACAAAACGACTAAGCACAAACAGAATCGCAGCTGTCCATGTTGGTGTCCTTGTAAAACTCTTATAAATTTTCAGGACTAACTTAAAGACCGCATTTTCAAAAATGCATCACTGGAAATATAAAAATTAAATTACTGGCAACATAATTAAATGCTTCAGACATTCTATTTATTGGTTCAGCCTTCAGCAAGTCAATAATTAGCTCTGTCTCATTGGATCCTGTTTTCCCTTGTGGGACATAGGGATTCATTGACCATTACAGGTTCACACGACTGGTCAGGTCATTCATGATGAATTAGCTCTGTGCCTCCTCAAAAGTAGGAACCCATGTCGTTCTGAATAGGACATGAAAATGCATGGTCCGGCATATATATACAAGCATTACATTAGTTTTTATCATTATATAATTATGCTATGCTTACAAAACAATCCTTATGTGCAACTTACTAATACAATACATTTCAGTCATTAAATTGAATTATAATAATTTTTACCTATTTACCTATTTATAAAAACGCGAATTGGTCCTGATTATAATATTCCATTGTTATGAATTACGCTCGGAATTAAAATAATAAAAAAATATACATAATATTTTATGTTTTAGAAAATTGAACTCTACAAAAATCGTATTGATTATTTTGGTTACTTTTCATATTTATACTTGTCACATTGTAGTCGTTACTTTGACAGCCATCACATAGAAATAAAATATAATACCTTTACGTACCTAGTATATAGTAGTATCTGTATTCTGGAACAACACGTTGAGACGTACGAGTACGAGTAACGAAGTAACGAAGTAACAAGTACTTTTGAATATGAGTAACGGCTACTACCAGTTACTTATGAGTATCTGTTGTACCCAATATTTAAGGAAATTATCCAATGAGTACGAATCAGGTTTCGGATCAGATTGTATTCGTATACTTAAGATTAATAACTTAATAACTACAACTTAACAACTACAAAAACAACCTAAACTCTCTAATGATATCTATACTCTGCAAAATCAAAAACTCAACTGAATAAATAGATGGAATAGTAAACAATGAGTGTCCGTTGTGTTAAATACAACAAAACTAATTAGACTGTTCTTTGAATGTAAGTCCACAGTAGTAAAGTCATAAAACATGTACGAATGCCCACCAGGTTAATGTCCGACGTATATAATCTAAAAAATATGCACGAATATCCGCGGGTTGAAAGTCCATTGTTGGAAATTCTTTAAATCTAAGTATAAAGTGACTGCGGGATGAGTGTCCGCGGGGCAAAAGTTCCATCATCTATATTTCAATTAATTATTTTTTTGAAAAATGAAAGCTAAAAATAATATACCGCTAACTAGAGTTATCCAACTGCGGAACGTGTATAGTGATTTCTACTTTTATTTGAAATTGGTACGATAAATCAGCGATTTCAACACCATATTATAATCCTTTTTCTTCGCAAAAAAATTAAACTTTTTGAAACCGCCTAATGTGGTTTATACCCTGAAAGAGATTCTAATTTAATAAATATTTTTGAAAGAAGAATTTAACTTTCAAATGAGTAGAATAACCACAATGAATAATTTCCAAACTTTTTATCAATACAAACACAAAACCAACCGCAAAATGTACATATTTGGCAAAGTAAACCTAATTGTTTTCTAGACCAAAAAAACGTATTTTTTGTCACTTGTCGTTGTCAGTTGTACACACAGTTTGCGCTCTCGCTTATAACCGTAAAGCCACGTAGATCTGCGCGCATATAGTCTAAGTCTAAGACAAGTTCGCCATCACAATATTGCAAACTCACACTTTTGGAGTCAACTAGTATACGTGTGCACCTATATGCCGCATTTACATGTGTTTATTGCTTGCGCACAACAATCCGTTACAGGTGGTTAACAATGTTTTGTACACACACACACACACCATTGAAACGTCAAATCAGCGTCGATATCTAAATCTCATTTTATAGCAACACACTTTACGTTATATATATGTTTATATTATATTATACATACCTTTCGTTTGAGTGAATTTTACAACTTTTCAAATATTATTATGTTTGTAAAATGGATGTGTGATTGTGCGCTCCAACATATTTAACTGTGCATACAATATATGTATGTATTCAAACACGCATATTATGTACGTATTTATTTTATGTAGTACTTATACTTATCTGGTTTTAACTCAACGTACTCATACATATACAATGCAATGGTTATATGTGTATGTATATCAACGGATTGCATGAAGATAATTACATAGGAAATCCAGCGTTTTTCGTGGAATTGAGTTTTCCATCTAATGCGGCTATGCAATTTGTTGAAATATATATATGTTCGTGTGTACACTAATATAAGCAGAATGCATGCTTTTGCATTTCTCAAAATACACACATAAACATACCGATATACTGAAAATGTATACGCAAAGTTACAGTCGTCATGAGTTACTGACCGTTTTATATAGGTATATATTAATAATAGCACTACAGCCAGTATATTGTATCCAATTTGTTTAATAATGTCTAATAAATATGCGCACGAATGAACCCACCTGCACCTGTTTGAGCCTTTATGTTCTACAAAATAAACCGCACGCATAGACTGAATGATAAATAGAACACAATCACAAATGGAAAAAAATAACCAATTTACAACACAAAAAAAAAACGATTAACCACCCGAAAAAATCAACGCAACGCAAAAACGTACTCACCTTGACATAACCTTTGTGCTCTCAACCTCGTTTAAGAACAACTTGCGTTTCTGATCAGACCATAATACCGTGTGTATACGTGCATGTAAAGCAGGTACGCACGAGTATTTTCTCGAGAATGAACACACACAACATACAAAAAAACAAAATTCGACAAAGTATTTCGAATTCGCACGCAGCACTGACTAACGGTAACTCGGTAGCGAATCATAATTAAAAACACGGACACGGATAATTGTGCAAACATCCAAAGAAAGAGCAACCACGAGCCAAATAAAAAAAAACTCACACACCAAATATAACCAGAGAGTAGCACCGTGTCGCACGAATTGCATGAAAAGCGAATATATATAATATATAAATGGTAAAAAGCTAAACAGATGTGCTGTGAGCGAATATAAGGTAAAGAATGTTGCGAAAATGTTCGCTTTATGCTCGATCGCAAAGTTTGCTTTGTATTGGTGTGCGTCACTGACCACAGTCAAAAAATTCGCAAGTGCCATGTTTTTACCGTTTCGGCAGAGCGGAGCGAGTTTATCCAGCCGAAAATATATAAATAAATATATGCGAGCACGCGAGAATTCGTGTCTTATATATATTTTTTTACCAACTCATTTTTGTTATATTATGTGCGTGTGTGTGTGTGTGTGTGTATGTTATCACAGTTTTGCATTGTTATTATTTTGTATTTGCAAGAATCAAGAGGTAGGACGTAGGAAATGTTGATCTCTCGCTCTACGGACCTCTTCCCCGGTCATGTGATACCGAGATTATGGTTTATGCCGAAAATATGTAATCGGTTTATGGTAATTTCAAGCGAAATGCACATTTAGCCAGTGATGAGTTTTTTATGTGTATAACTGTATATACCAACTATATACAAAGCGCAATGATTTGCACGGCGATCGCTCAAAAACGTCTTATATACGCAATAAATCGTGATTGAAAATATAATTGGATTTTTTATATTTTTTAGAGAGTGAGTGTTGAATGCCTTTGTGAGAAAAATCAATTGTCACTCAAGTAAACAAACAAAAAAAAAAGTGAGGTAATCATTATTATATTATGCTGATGCAATGATGGCGAGTGCAGATTAAAGTTTACAGATCTGTCATCGGATGGAACGCATTGAATGTAATTTGATTGATGATCGATTGTATAAAGGAGAGAAAAAGCTCATTCGTTCACTGCAATTCAGAATTCTTCTGTATATATTATAAATTGCCTGTATATTAAAAAAAAAGATGTTTTATATGTTTAGTTTTTAAGAAAGGTTCATATAAAAAATAAATAGTATTAAAATAAATATTACCTGACCTTCAATAACAAACGTTGGAATAAAATTACACGTGTTCGCTAACCTTCAATAAGCGTATGTGTTATATGCACTTCAACGATCAAACATCACACACCTGACGTAATTCTACCGTCACATTGCACAATAGCACGCACTAAACAAATATACAAATTATGAATATGGAAAAAAATATATAATCGTATGCATAACAAATTATATGCAGTTAAAAAAACCTCAACAACAAGCGGTACTTGGGCAAAAACGTAGTAAACAACATAACGCAGCAACCGGCCGATGAACGGAGTAAAAAGCAGAAAAATTAAATGAATCATGTTATGATTCGCATCAACGCGCGCGCTGCGTTGCCGCATCAAGTGTGCAAAAGAAAACATAAATTAGCCAAGCGCAGTGAAAGATTCGCGCGCAGTGCGTGAGAATTACAAACCGATACGTAAAGAAATGTATATTATGTTTAAGTATATATACATATTTGTATAAAAATATGTGCACAAGATGCACACGAGCACACACATACACACACACACACTAGTCGAAGAGTCGCGATAATATAATTCACAGATATTTATGTATACTAAACTAGACGTATGAATAAACATAAGTACAGCGAAAAAAGCGCATGTAATAAAATAATTCAGTGTACAGTGCACATACTTGCGTAAAGTGCATTAATCGTATATAATATATATACTAGTAAATATGTATATATTGGAGTATTGAACAAGTGGTAGAAATTAATGAGCTATAAAATAGTTGTGCACACGTTTTGTATGAAGTTTCAGGTGATATTTTAACTACCTACTTATGTATGATTTGTTCATATGGATATATTTTTTTTTTTTTAGATCTTTCCTATACAGTTCTATTGACAGATAGCTGGGATAAAACAACATTGTTTGACATCATTGCGTATTGCCGCTGTGCGTTTTATCTTTACTTTGTGTAGTTGGGACTATTTTTTATTACGTGTTATCGAAGTGTTGTTAAAGTGTGTATTAAACAAGTGATGTTTTAATATTTTAGCATTAATCACTGTTAAATTAATGAATTTAAACACAGGTGAATCTTACACAGAATCTGACTACTGCAATAAAAATAAAGTGACATATCACAATATGGAAAATGTACTTAATACTTGGAATGGACCGATGATTTTATAACATATGTGAAACTAGTGACAGATATATTGACGCTGTTTACACAGGACTTTTAACTACAAAACTTCTAACTATTTATGACCACGACAAATATATGCCATAACGATGCGGGCAATGAAGCCATATAAAGACATTTAGAAGATACATAATGTGTGTCTAATTGTCAATTCGTTTGTCTGACAAGAAAGAGTATGTCAATATTATTTGCAAAAAACATAAAAAATACACCTTTAAACTAGTAAAGAGTCCGTTCTTTATTACACGTAGTTTGTCGAGTTTGTACCGAAATCGTGATCCTTTTTGTTACACATTTTTCATCGGTACCCTCCTCTTAATTTGAACTTGAGAAACATTGACGAACTATTGTTAAACATGTGTATTGTGAAAACCTACGCAAAAGAGGTGTACCTATGATTGTATCGACTAAGGTTGTGAGTTTGAATATGAGAATGTGAGACTTTCAACAATCTCTAATGTTATCAATGCGAGGATCCTGTTCTCTATCTCGGAAAATTAAGGAAATGGGCCCAATCCATTATAAACCTCCTGCTCCCGTTTTTTTTTAAATTTAGTATCTGTTTCAGTACGTAATACTGTATTAGTTATCAAATCTAAAAAAACACTCAACAATATCTTCGTAAAATCATAGTATTGTAAATATTTACATCAATCTAGTGTGCTTTTAGAAGTTTTAGTTCCTAAAAATGATATTCAAATGTCACTTTTCTCATTGTTCATGAAGAACAAATTCTATTAAAATAAAACCTGGGTAGCGATTCTGTGCACATTTTTTACATGCTATCTACTGAAATCAAGCAACTATTTTTGAACGCACTCCAAATGTTTTGTACGTGCGTTGTTGTGCGTTATGAAGCAACTATTTTCTGTCACAACATCGGGAGGTACTGCTTGCAAAATTATTGCGGTATTATTATTGTTAACTTGTTTAGTTGTATTTATATTTGTCGTAAATATAAATAAATAATAATAATAACGTGAATGTAAGTATAATAATAATTATTATTATTCAGCGTAGTGAATTTATTTAGTTTGTATTATATTATATATTATTATTATTGTATATGTTTTTGACATTGACATATTTTTCAGCCATTCGACAAAAAAACTGATCGTGTCGATATGCAATTTTTAACTCACGATATACACGCTTGATTTGAGTTGTGCCATGCACAGAATCGCTACCCTGGAACATATATAACCTATACAGTAGTATCATAAAAATATTAATCAATATTATCAATATTAATCCGAAGATTGGTGCTCCTACAATTACTGCTGGACTCATAGAATTGTATGGAACACACGTACATCCTGAAACAGTTCGAACAGTTCTCAGAGAACATTAAAACACGGAGGTGGTAACATAATGGTTTGGGGTTGCATGTCTGCTGCTGGAGTAGGCGATTTACATTTTGTGGATGGTATTATGGACCATCAACATTTTAAAAGAGCACTTGTTACCAAGTTCAGAACGAATGGGACTCGCCAATATAATGCATTTAACACAAAACTATGGCTGCTGTATGACACTCCAAAATATATTTACACCTTCCCAATCTCCTAATCTTAATCCCATAGACAGTAAAGAGTAGTAAAGAACCGATATGACATCACCGATATCAGCGATGCCACAACGATTGCAAGCTGTTATTCGGTCTAAACCCAACAAATTGTTTATATAGTTAAGGTTTTTACATCTTATTAGTTTTCGAATAAGGTAGAATTGGTTGATATTCTTATACATTTTATTTTTTTAACCAATTTAAAAAAGCGAGAGTTTGTACAATAAATCATTTTGACACTGATTTCCGTGTACAGTCATGACATATTTAAATTCACCATTTCATAGAAAGTTTAATTGAATGCTATTTAGTAGCGTAAACACATTACAAAAAAAATGTAAACAAAACCCAGTCAAAACAAAAGCTACAATAAAAACAACATACATATATTTAAAAGTGCGTATTGTTATTGTCTACGCAGAATTTCGAAAGCGACAAACAAAATAACGTAATTTCGTATTAGACGCCACAGTGCTAAATTGATAATTGTTTCTTGTGCGTGCGTGCGTGCTCGAGCACTCGGTTTCCGCTATGTACGTTTAACATACCTATTATTTATAAATAAAAACAAATTGTTTGATAACAAAGTTGAGTTAGACAAAAATTATATACGCATATCATGCGTGCACACACACACGCAAGCATACATCATAAAAAACATATAAATATATAGACATTGTTACAAAATACACACAAAGCGTAGATAGAAAAAACATATGAAATTTTATGTTATTAAAGTAATCAGTGGTATTATACGGCAGTTTCCGCAATGATCTTTATTCACAAAACCATGCATAAACTAACATTATGGTGGACTGCGGTGCTGTCAATGTACCTTTACCAATTGGGTGTTAATTTGTATTATTTTATAATTCAATATAATTGATATCTTCATATCTTAAACATTAATAAGGTCAGTTAAAGAGAATAAATTGTAATCATTGGGTTCATCTCTCAAGTTTTTATCATATATGATTCTTTGTTGTCGTGTTTGCGATAAGCTATGAACAAAAAAAAATATACTGACGATTTTCTTTGTGTATTACATACAGATCGCGCAAACGTCGTCCGTCCTACTCGCAGGACAGCGACCTCTATATGAGTACGATGCGCCATCCGAACGGTGACCCGATGGACGCATGCAACGCAGCATTGGTGCTGATGAGCCTTTCGTGTTCACCGCACTCGCCGCGTCCATGGAACATTGGCTCAAGTCCGGGTGGCAGTAGCAGTGAATCATGGTGCTCGGGTTCATCGTCACCACCTCTTAGTGATGAGGGCGCTCCGAGCTCTTCATTGAGTCCGGGGCGTATGCGTACCGCTTCTTTGTCCACATCAGATGAGGGTATTGTAATGGATTACAACGAGGAAACACCACGCAAACGAAGGGTGAGTACATATTTAACTATTGTAACTTTTTATACATAACAAAATCAAAGACATTGTTTACACAATGTCAGCCCACGAAAATGTCGCGCAACCGCATCGTCGCCGCGCCGCGTCTTGAAACGTCACATATGAAATTTTACTGAAACGCCTATATTGCATAGTCGCGCTCGATCGCTTATATATAGATAGATACGTTTTTTCATGGCCCTTTAGAAAGCCCGATTTCTCAATAGCACCTCACGATTTTGTGTATCACAAATATATTAAAAGCATAGTAATCTCTGCCATGCCGCGCACACGCACTCACGACACACAAATGTTTCATGCTTCAAAACTGCGTAATATAATATCAACACACACACATACAAACATTTAAAAAAAGCACTGCGCAATAAAAAGGTTTGTGTAGGCTTCTATTTATGTGAGTTATTGAGAAACTACATGTAATTTTGAAGGCAAACTTGCGCAAACCACATCATATGATTTACAATTTGTTATTGTGATAACAAGTTTGGACTGTTAAATCAACGTCATAATCACATTTTTAGTGAAAACTTTTGTATTCTGAATAATGTTATTTTCTTCCTTCTATAATGAAATATCCACATCTGTTTATGAAAAAAACGGCAATAACTTTTTCGTTTATATGACAGCACTATGACAGCACTGAAAAAAAAGTAGTACGCAACAGACTGGTACTACAATTTACAAATGATTTCTAGAATTTGTAAAAAAAAAGTGCTTAACAATAATGTTTCTACTTACTTAAATGCCTCGCTGAGTCGCTGAAACTATTTAAATGTGAGCAGCTTAATTTTCCCACCGAAAAATCAAAGACAAGCAGCATGTCAACTGTCAAACGCGACGCTAGCAACGCCAGTCAGTTGTTCGATGATTTTCTAAAAAAGGTATGCAATGTTAAGATTATGGTCATAAAATACCGCATATGACAAAACGTATAATGCCCATTCAATTTGTCTTTGTGTGCTTTTATCTTTGAATAGTAGTTATTGTCGTGAGTTTAAATGCAAGCGTTCACGGTGGCGAAGGAGGACACTAATTGCCGTTGACAGTTTGACAGGCCAGTTGACAAGTTGCGTGCACGTGGCACTACAATATTTATATATATGTATACCGCCAAGGTGCAGTCAGTCACCGATACCATGTGATTTTTATACTTTCATTTTGGGTGTGGTTATGTTTAGCATATATATTAGGTAGATTTACAAGAAACACTTCTCTAGATTTCTAAAGAATTATAAATAACATAACCAGAAACGATTATAAAGGTATTTGTTTGTTTGAACTTAGTATCTATTACTATTCCTGAGGGCTTAATGAATACAGTTAGCATTAGTCGTCCAATTTCGCTATGCAGGTCAGCAAACGAGCGCGATATACGGGCATTTACATGGACATTCCTCAACTTCTTATCATTAAAAAAAAACAGCATAATTATACACTTAGTTTGAGTGTAGAATATGTAATACATATACATCATCGTAATGGCTTTTAAATTGCACTTTTCAATACCAAGAAATCGGAATTAATGTGAAACCCGGCGGGTATATGAGCCGCCTCAGCTGATTTGTATCACGAGCACGCTTCTCGATTTTAACGATATTTTAAACGACTGGGTACTGCGTTCTGTGTTTGTGGCCAGTTCAGTCGTACTTGCATGCAGCTCATCAATGCATAAATATTTCAGCAAAAAGACAATCGAGCAGCTTTCTATAAAAAATATTATAGATTACCCCGCAATTTATATAGTTTGGTATGATTGATAAATAAGTTAATATACGCCCGTTCGACGATATATTGTGTGACTGACCCGTCTAATGTATAATAACACACCACTAATGGACACAGAGCGTACTCGTCGCTCGATGCTTTTTCCGGAAATAGATAACATATATACTATGTACACAATTATAAATAGTATTTCATGTTTGTACGTATTTATTATAATGAAACATGAACCTTATACCGAGCTGACACGTCTAAGTGTAATTTGTGTAAATGAAGTCTGGCCGACGGATTATAACGACTGGGCCATAAAAATAGCGATTATTTTAAATATTTATAATATTGTGAGAGAGAAACTTTTTAAATTCGGTAAATTTGCATTGATTGGAATAAATGACTTTATGCATAGCAGCTCTTTAAACTGCCTATAAGACATCGATATTTATACAAACCAAAATATAGAAAACCAGTTATTTTGAGATGACGCACAGCTTAGACAAAACATAAAATAAAAAAACACAGATTTGAAGGTTATGGCCAAAGCAAATACAAAGAAATTCTCTATATAATATGAAAAATGTTGATATATCGTTTTTTTTTAAGTCATGTGTGTCGTGTGTCGCGTGTCGTCTAATTATCGCGCGAGCTTATAGGACAATTTCGTGAAGCGTACACATAAATAATAAGCACTGTACTCCAGCACCAGACGTTAAAAAAAACCGCTACATACATAAAACATAATACATACCGACAATTTACAATTTCCGAAACATTATATTATGATGATTATGCGCGAACGCGATTATCAGTCGTTTGTATGTCTAGACGTGCGCGCGCGAGTGTCATGGCATTTGGATTTGGAGGTGAAACGCTATAGGTATACAGAAAATACACACACGCAGGTGTTTTGTGTTTTAATAAAAAAATATATATACCTATGTTTTATATGCAAAAGAACAATCGCGTTGCTCGAGCAAAAATCATACACAATCACAGTTTATAGAAGAAAAAAACTTGCGCACGCGCGTTAAATCTGACAGCCGGCATGCGCGATTCTCCGTCAGCGCCGCATGTGTCATACAATGGAACTAACACAATAATAATTATGAACCGTTGCATGATCTGGGTAGTAATGTAGGCAGATTATCTGAACATCAAAGTGAGATAATGACAGTTCGATCGAAGCGTTTCAATGCGTTATCAGGCGTCAGAGGCCATGCGTATAAAACTTATCGACACACGTTTGTTGGTCGGAACCAGACTATATATTTTTCCAAATTAAAAACAATAAAATGTATACAGTAAATTGCAGTTGTCATTTGACCATTTTTCACGAATCGATGTGTTGCTATGTTAGGTTGAGATAATCAGCATAAATCGCTACCCAGTTTGCCTGTGATTCTGCACGACCACTCTGCATTTGTTGACGCAAAAATCTTGTGCATAGTTCGTAAGACTTGGTTTGGCATGAGCGTGCACAAGTCATCAACAGAATGTGATCTCTTATGCACCATAAAATCTCTTTAACCTTCATAACCTTAAATTTTTTTTGTGATGTTGCTGTCAACGGATTATGTATTTCCATAAATTTTTTTTACCAAACGTCTTATTTTCCTTCCCGTGCACACCTATTTTAATGGTCTAATACAAAAACAGACGCCATTTTACAATTACAAACTATAATAAATCGTACACAAAATAGATAGAGAGACAGAATGTCTAACATATTATTTTGCAGGTGCTCAAGGTCACAAGAATGTGCAATTGCATGTATATGCGCGTGTACGCCTGCATCAAAACATATGTATAATATTTGTATATATACTGTATATATATAATGTAGGCAGATTATTAATTATATTGCAAAACACACGCATATAGAATATCGTAATTAGCTGTATACAGTTTATAATTGCACTCGTGATTACGGCGAGTGGATGTGGAACGGGTTGGCAGCTTGCGTTAGTACGTCTTTATGTAAGTGTGCGGTTCTTGTGTTCGAATTGGACTTGTATAACGCGCTCAGTTATTTTGTTCTATATATTATAATGTTAATCTGTGTGCGCGTAATTATATGATGCAATCCAGATGTATAGTAGGTTTCAGTTTATGTATACACATATATGTAGATAGCAATCTTAGTTGGAAAGGAGAACAATTGAATGTTCTTGGCTTTTGATTGTATATAAAATGCTTTTGAATTTATAACGTTTTATGTTTATTATAAAATAATGTTACAGATCAACAAATAAAATGTAATATGTATTTTAAATATTGTAAACTATTACATTTAAGAATACTAATACACTGACCTAGAATCTATAGTAACATCCCAAAAAATACCCGAACTTATCAAAAATAAGTAATACTATAGGTGCAATATCTGATAAACTTTGAACATTCGATAGCCTTGTCGATTGACATACTGTTAAATCATGACATTTGGTTGACAACAACTCCGGTTATGGAGTCACTTCTGTGAATACAAATTGCTGGCTCGGAATAACTAACGGTAATAACCATTTAAATTGAATATACACTTACTCACTAACACAAAAACTATGGTATCTGTATACGGTCACACTTTTGCTATTGTATTCATTAATTGGACAAAATAGCAGGATAACTGAATTTTGTAGGAGGTGTTGTTGTCGAATCTTAACAAGGAGGACTTCGCTTTCATAACTTGCTTTCCCGATCAGAGGGAGACTATAATGATTAATAAAAAAAAATATCTTATTGGTTGATTTTTAAAAAGTTATTTTTGGGATGACATTTGTACATTTTTTGTTAATTTCTCTAGTGAATTAACAAAAAATGTGCACTGAAATAAAAAATATTAAGTATGTGGATAATGGAATAAATTCAAAAGATTTAAGCATCTTCCAAATAGTACCCATACGAATCATACATTTTATATGCTTTTCACTTTCCTAACACAACATGAAACTGGAAACATTTTCTCGGTTTTGCATAAAAACACTGGATAGTCGCTAGATCGACGACCGCGACTACAGTCCAATGAATAATCACAAACAAATTTAATTTATGTTATCATAATAACATAGTCAAGCAGGATATACTATATATTATACATATATATGTAAACATAAAATATAGACACATACATTAATAAAAAAACACAAAGACGACGTGATGCATCGTATAAAGTATAAAACACTGCATGTTGCACTACGCGCTGTCCAGTGTATGTAAAATGCACATTTATACAAAATGCACATATAAGCACAGCTGTGTGTGACAGGCTGACGTTGCAAGTGATTTAAATCTTCGTTTGCGCAAATAAAATATAATAAATAGTTAATACGCATTTTGCGATATGCACGCGCGAACGCATATAATTATGCGCTCATGCAGGTTCGTAATCTTGCCGCGGAGCTATGTTGCTATCTGTCTGTATTACACAAAAAACGGTAAACACGCTTAGAGTCCATGATTGATTACCCTAGCATAATTGCAGCTATAGCTATAGCTCGAGAGAGCATATGCTGCTTGGCAGTCGCATCGATCAGGCAGACAGACGACGGGAGGCTCAAGTTTCAGTCTTGTCAAGTGGTCATTTTCGAGTAACAGGCATTTTGAATCTGATATTTTATCATAAAATTCCTCGTCTACAGTGGATGGAGCGCGAATTTCAGATCAGTTGCAATATTATGAAAAACTGAGATCTTATCATGATTATTTAATATTGTAATGATTCGCACTTTACGCAGTAATTATGTATGTGCATTTTAAGGAGAATAAGAAAGGCAACAATGCCGAGAATATAGACTGAGAATTAAAAACACTGCAATGTAATGTCTTATTTTATTAAACAATATCGGAATACATAAATATGAACTATAAAATTAAATGCCGACCATTATAACATATATCTTAAAACAAAGGTACATATCAACTGAATACATTTTATTGATTTTATTAGGTGATACGAATGTTCTGATTAGATGCAGATAAATTTCAATATATTGATGTACGTCGTGCAAGCAATGAACTTTTAGAATATAATGGATTGAGATTTTATACTATAACGTGTAAAAAAAAACAATATGACTAAAGATTAAATTAAAGAATTTTAATTGACTATTACGTAATTCATCATCATAAACAGTCACATTACATCGGCAATAGTATATACGTATTTTTTGCTGATTAATGACAGATTAACGACACTCGTCAAAGAATACGCGTTGCAGTTCGACATTACGCGCGTGCTGCAATTAACACAACAAGACCTTTACTAATGGCATTCTGCTCTATCGCATAATGGCAATTTGTATGATGTACATTTTTCTTGTGAATGTATTTAAGTGAGTCAGTGTAAGTGTGTGTATTTGTATTATAGTTGTTCACGATGCCGCCACGCGATTAAGCAGAATTGAAGAAACATTAAAAACGCCTCAATTTCTTTAGCTGCTTGCATTCGTGCAATCCTATGTACTCGTATATACAATATTGTTTATATATATATAGTAGTATTACATATTAAACAAAAGGTCTGGCATTTGAGTTGAGAAATTTTATTTCTCGATCTTCAATATCAAAAAGGCCAGTGTGTGTCTAACAATATATACGTTTAATTTTTCAAAAGAGCTTTTCTTTTCAAACAACATATTACTTTAATTACCGATGAGTACACACACAGACAGCACAGACTTATATAAAACTCAAGGCATTCAATTCTTGGTAGGTGTGAGTATGTGGAAACGTTATTTATTAATATATTACGAAGTCTCTGTTATGAGTACACTTATATGTGGGTATATAAGTTTATTTGCGCAATTCTGATCGTCTTTGATTATCATGTAAAACTAATCATGCACTTTGCGTCCGTTACATAACGTAATTATGAGCTCACTCAAGAAAAATTTATGAAAAACAGAAGCAAAAAACAATAATGGTTATTCGCACGATTTATTTATTTATATTTAAAATAAAAAACTAAAATTTTCGTTTTAAATAATAAACTTGAAAAATGTATGATAAACAACAAATTTTTTGTGATTTTGTTATAGACATATTATAATCAATATATGCAAACATTGAGAAGGGCACTTATACAAGGTAAACATAAATTAAATATTCCATTATAAATAACATTAAAGTACATTATAATACATTCCAAATAAAGAACCGTTTACAAAACAAAAACATTAGATATAACATAGATATTATTACTATATATATGAAATTATAGGAAAAATGTATAATTAATGATCTAATTTTGAAACTTTATTCGAAAAGAATCTCAAATTCACTTTATTTGTAAAATCTAATCTAATCTACGCTCAGAACATGGAAAATGTACCCTTGAATTAAATATTACGTTATAAATGGTTTTTAGCGGCACCGCTGTCACCAATTGTTAAAACGAATCCCATTCTAAACCCACAAACAACGCGTTGTTATACGTTTCGACCCGACACTGTACGCTCTGACGTCACGCTGCCGCACAACCGATAAAATGCATTTTGCAAAATGCACTAACACATACACATATTTATATATACAGAGGCACTCGATGCGGCCGGCAAACAGCTCAGCGTCGCGTCGGTCGCGTCGTGTGTAGGACAGAGAGTGTGTTTCTGTTTGTTTCGCTTCCGCATTTGCCACGCGCGTGTTTATGAAAAGTTCAAGCGCACGAGGCAAAAATGGCACGTGGACGATTATGGAATGCACTTAGCATGAATATATATATATATATATATATATATATATAAACCACACAAATGCTTTTCTCTACGAAAATTACGTCATATTCTCGGAAAAATGGTGAGCATTTCACGAATTCACGATGATGAACGTGAATTATTATATAAGTTTTACGTCACTTTAATTGTTGGTGTGATGTATAAAATATTTGATCAAACTCAAATTAAAAAAAAATCGATTTGTCTCTACATAAAAATGTATATAAGTGCGTACAATATTATATAAGAAACAACTAAACAAAAACCAATGTTCTCTATGTACTAGTCATATACTAACATAAAGCCGTGCCCACACTATTTAAGCCGGGCTCGCCAAGGTCATATGCTTTGGCATATGTACAGACGATACTTGTATTGTACTATTCACATCCAATGTATAATATATAGTCATACATACATCATACAGTTTCTTTTTTCGTATATTACATATAAATTGTGTGACGTTGCGCCCGAGAGGAAATAGAATGCATTTATTTGTGCCAATCAACATAAACAGTGTATATACACAATAAAATAGCATAGCATCGAAAAAAATATGCATAGCTAAAAAGCTATATAGTTATTTCAGAATAGGTTATGTAAACGATCTATGACTCGGTATGATATAACGTACGCTTTTTGTGAACTTGAAAAAATTTCGTATGCAATTGTTGTGTATAATTTCACGTTGTATATACTCTATGGCTCGGGTGATTGGAAACGCAGTTTTACGGACCCCATAAAACGACCGACGCCCGCTCAACTTACAATCTCCTACTCAAATGTCAGTCAGCCTCCAAGCGTCATATACATATTTTGCATATACATATGTACGCGTTTTTTATGTGCATGCGCTGCGTTTGTGCGCAAATTGTGGAATTTTCTTTCAAGGTTTATGTTGTTTGACGTAAAACTTAGTCATATTGACGTTATACAGTGTGTACACTCTGTACAGTTGTACAATACTGCAAGCGAGATGTTAATTTTAGTAGGAGCATCCATCGTTTGCACATCGGAATGATTATGAAAGTATGTGTCAAATGGTGGTATTTTGGTAAATATGGATTATTGATGATTTTTGTGTCGATGTTTAGAAATCAATAACAATTTCCAAAGTGATGAAGAGCGGACTCAAACATGTCTGTCTTGTTTAAAATATAAATTAATATTGCCTAGACTTTTAAAGTAATTTATTTATTATCAATTTCCTCAAATGCGCTTATCTGCATATTTCCGTTAATTTTATGATAAGGTAAGTATTTTTGTTGTATTTTATGATAATCGCATTTTATATCGCTAGATTTGTTTTTCCCGTTTTTATTGCCATTCTTTCTTTCTTTCTTTTCTTTTTTGTACGTGTTTGTTATTGTTTAGCGAGATGCGCATCTTATATGATTATTTCTATGATGCAGTTGAATGTGTATTATTACTTTCATATTCGAAAGGAGTGATTGCAGGGCATTAGCTATTTATTATTTGTATGTTATAATTTGTGATTAACCATACAACAGCGGCACCTGTCGGATATTTCCAAATAAATTAAACTAATTTCTATATTAAATGACTTAAGTTTAACTTTTAATTTGATGACGTGTTTTGATCAGATTTTATTGTAGTTTGTTTTTTAACACACATTTTGGTGTATACGCCTCTCGTCTTCAAAGTTTTTCGTCTACTGCCTACTCTAAATACTCGATTTCAAGCGTTGTTTTAATAAGATATTTTGCTTTTGATTTCATCAATTTTTTTCAATAAAGATCTGATTTAAATCAGACCAAAATTAACTTTTAATTAATACTAATTAAATTAAAATGTCCACATGGAACTATCCAGGAAAAGTAGAATATCGGTGAAAGTTAAATTGAAATTACGAAAATTGTAGGCGTTTCGAAAAATGGTGTGTTAACTGAGACAAATATAGATCGAAAATACCACTTCTATGTGACCAAAATAAACGCAAGCGGGTATTGTTTGTATATAAAAACATCGAAACTGGACCATTGATCAGAAAACGGTGGTAATCAAAATTTTAAATTTCAATAAATTTTTAAGATCACTGGAATAATGAAGAAAGACGATTATCACAACATTCGGTGACTAGTCTAGACATTCGCAAAGTGTATTAGATTGTTTATTGGCTCCATATAGAATCGGTCTAAATGTCTTTGGGTTAATTTTTCAAGAATACGGACTTCAATTTAAATAAGTCGATTTATTAGTATCGTCCCAAACTTTCCAAAGCCAGTGTATATGTAACAAATGTATACTTTAAAGTTAGGCTTCGTTTGCATTACTGACACTATGTCATTCCTTGATGGACAGTCATGGCGATTTGATCGACAACAATGCAAGTTGCCTTGCAAAAATTGATTTTTCTAAAGAATCGTAACATAACCATAATAAAATTGTATACCACACCCCAGTATTACGCAACAAAACGCATAACCACCTCATCTAAAACACCCATTTTAATTACATGATGGCAAATAGAAAATTCAGAAAATGTAGCTAATTCAAATATCATATTTTTTTACAAAAAATTATAAAAGACAAAGTTAACGCTCAGTAGGGTTTTTGTTGCATAACACCACCCCTTCCTCTCTTCATAACACCTCGTAACAAAATGTGTAACACCCCAGTCTAAAGCGTTACCTAATATATGAAGACCCCATTTAGTGTAAAAACCATTTTGATTGAATAACAGAAATATGTAAAAGAATTACATTCGAAAAAATTGTGATTTTTGTTCAGTCGGTATTGCCTGTATTGAAATATTTGGGTTTTTTTAATGTCGCTAGATGAAGCATTTTCTTTTTCTTCGTCATCACACAATATTGTCAAAACGGTTCCCATCGAGTGTTTAAATAAACTGAATCATTACTTGACATTCTCCAATGTACAGTGCTCGTTATTTCCATACTGTGTCAATGGTCAATAATGATCGGACAAATCATTTTACTGAATTTTGATAAATAGAGAAAAATGATAATATTGAAGGAATCGATTGGTAACAGTGAAAGAAATAATCATCGGTTTGTTTCCCTCCGTTTTTGACAGCAGGCATTGACCAAAATATTCGAAAGGATATTGCTGAAGTGCGTCCACCACCACTTCTTTCCACGTAGGCGAATTCGATAATTTTCCATTTAATACCCGTGTAGAAAACTACTATCTGGTCATTAATGTTTTGATATTTTTGATATGTAAATCAGAATCCAATTTATTTTTTTATTGTTTTTATTATTGCATTTCAAGAAATAATATTAAATCCAACTGTTTGAAATAAAAATCTTAAATAAAGTCTGCAATAATTTAATTGTGAAAATGATTGAATCCGTTCTATAAAAACTTAGTCTGGATCTTCCAGGTGTTATTATTAGATTATATAGATAATCTAAATAGACTCCTTCCTCACTTTTGTTTTATATGACATTTACTAGAAACGCGATAAATTAGCCACATAGAAGATTTGTATACAAGGATTATATAAATACTTTTCGAAAGTCACGTTTTTGTCTACGTTACGTTATTTTTTTCAGTCATAAAAATGCAAACAATTTATAAATAATACACATTTCAAGTCTACAGTCAAGCTAAAAGCATGACAATGGAACGTCATTGAAACCACAAATACACACACACATAATGCGTATAATTAGATTCTCATTCGTACGCCCGAAAAAAAACCTTCCGTCTGCACTTTTTGTGCTGCACATAAATGGTAATATTATGTCTATATGCGGACGGTATCGCAAACGCATTTAGCTAATTATGTAATGACACAGACTTTTTTTTATAGAGTGGGCCATTACATTGTTTCGAGTATTATATATTTTTATTGCAGCACATTCACGTGAAATCGTGCATTATGTTTTTTTTTGCGCGGTGAATGCAATCGCGTACTGCACTCGAGTGTGAAATTACGCTTCTCGCGAACGGTGCTGCCCCCAAGGAGACGCATACACGCTTACAGAACTCAATATGATTGTGTATTTCGTGATTAGCAACAAAAACCGGATCCAAGGCGAATAATTGTTTGTTTACTTTTCCTATACATATATATATACAACTATATGCATATTATATGGAGTTGGCATTGCTGCAGCCGCCCATCATGTCATGGTTGATATGCAAACGTCATTCTCAAGAAGCAACCTTCGTAAGATCATAAGATTTTTGCATTCGTTATTTTCCTTGATTGTATTTTTTTGTGTCTCTCGTTTCCAATTACGCTCGTTTTTGGTAATTGGCAAATTGGCATTTTCTCATTAAAATGCACAATGAAAACATTCTTCACCTTGATCATTCGATCATGCTTAGAAAATGTGCGTCACCTTCGATGCGATCGCACACGTTTCATTGCAGTTTTGTGTTAAAGTGTGCATGACGGGATTTCCTTGATTAGTATTTTTTGCGCTTGCATTTTATTTGGGCTTTAATCTTGATTATGCGGCAGACAGTAATTTGATTGATGATGATTGCAAATTATTTAATAATATCACAGCATAGATATTGTTCTTGTATTATATACTATTAAGGAAATTTATTTACACATAAAACAACATCAATATGCTATGTCAGAAAACCTAAAATATACAGATAAAATAGTTTATAAGTTTATAAGTTTATAACATATTTGTGTGTACAACGACAAATAGCAATAATGTTATATTTTTGTAAGTACGAATTTTCAATACATCGCAATTGTACAAAAATCTATTTCAAGCTCCCCTGCATCCTCCCACACCCTAAGTGATGATCTAAATCTGATCTCGGATGCATTGTGAACCTTTACATATAAAACTGCATTTCTAAATCCGTGCATTTAACCGCAATACTTGTGAACATAAGCCACGCGCAGCCAATACATAACAAAACCATGTGCACGACATCATTATAGTGCAATATTTACATTATGCAGTGCACTGTATATATATAATATTATTTAGTACATTATATATAATATTATACTAAAATACTATTAAGTATATACTACAGTTATTATAATAAACATTCAAATGTGACCATGAGATATGCAAATGGCTAAATGATTAGTGCAGTTGACTTTTCGCGCGCACTCAAACAAGCAAATGTGCTCACATCAGAACGCCTCTACTACAATATGTATGTGTGTGTGTGCGTTATTGTATGCACTAGTGAAAAACAATTGTGCTATGCGGACATTGTCAGTGTATTAGGGCACGTGTCACGCGCGCTCTTGCACATTATGTACAGCGGCGCTCACAGGATGCATATTTGCAGCACACAACTGCAGCACAGTGCAATCATATAATCATACACATATGCGAGCTCAGAATCGGGCCGGCTCTCATCATTATGTATGTGTGTGTACTTGTATATGCACACACGTGGTTTAACAGTGTAGTATATATAGTGATGCACACGCGCGAGTTTTCACCGCTAATGCACTTGTGTGCGCGCGTGCAGCAAGTGCAACAGCTCATGCAGTCAAGTATTTATGTATGAATCTGACTAGGTATATATGAAATTTGTGTACACAGGCTTTGTATAGAGTTATTTAAATGTACTCCCACGTCACACACAATATATATGGTGATGCCATATTATGTAGAAATACACTATATATTTATGTAATGATGATGTCGCAAATTTCACATCACATTAGGTGCCCTTGTTGAAATGAAGACGGCCTACGCGGAGAGACTGTAATACACACGTTACAATATTGCGCGTTGCCCAGCTGATCAACTGCGTTGCGTTGTGCCGGTGCTTCGTTTTCTGCAAGTGCAAGGTTTATTATGATTTGTTTGTGTAGGACGATGATTTATGCATTTTTTATATTTGGAAGTTGTTTTTATGACATAAACGATTACTTTTACATGCAGTTAAAACCATTTATATTTGTATGGTTTCAATAACAAAACAACGTTGCCGGATTATATGCTTTTTTTAGTTGTTAGTTTTTTTTTAACACAAAAAAAGATAAACGCATCCATGGGAAATATAAAATTAAACATTTTGGCTTGGCTTTGGCTTATATATCTGGTATGTGGGGAATCGTGCTTGAAAATTGGTTCACTTTCAATTTTTGACACTATTTCATGAATAACTCGAACACTCTCTTGCGATTACAAACAAATAACCGTACACAATAAGGGTTTTTAACTTAATTTTAAAGCTGAAAAATGCTATTGTATTGTGTTCGTTCGATTATTATGTTTTATCTTCATAATATATAAATTTACTGTTATAATTACCGTTATTCAAAATAATTATTATAACAACTAGATATTTGAGGATCAACATATAGATAGAACTTTGTCATTGTGTAAATTAAAATTTTAAAGCAAGTTCAAAGTGAAATGAATTTGATCAAGGAAAAAGTTTATGCATTTTTAGTAACCTTCGTCGTTTGCAGCTCATTTAAAATACAGTTTTAAACTGTCTTCAAATCTGGAAATTATTCAGATATTCTCAGCAGAAATGTTTTCTAAAAAAATCCACAATATTGGCACGTTTCGAATTCACATTTCCAATCATCAATATCATATATCAATATACTATATCATCAAATAACCTAAAGAGATACAATTATTATCTAAAATGTTATATTCATATTTTGTAAACAAAAAGTAAGAATTCGAATCAATTATTTCTGAATCCAAAAAAACTACAGTGCATTTAATTCAATATTGCATTCACATCTCAGTCTATATTCGCGGCATTATTCTCTAATATATTGCTTTTCCGGTAAGGTAAACCTTTCTTCGTATAAAACGCAAATTCGACTACTTTCAAAATGTGGCCCAAAGTGTGGTACAGGCGTTAGAGGGGTTATAGTAAAAAAATAGATTATGTATATACCCATTATATAAAAAAGTTAAATTAATTCCGACAATATATATATTATATTTGTGGTGTTGTTCCATATTTAATTAAATTTAATTAAACATTTGTTTTGTGCTAATATAAAATGCCATTCAAACAAACAAATAAGTGAATTCAAATAACAACAGTTGACATAAAATTTCTTCAATTGTCTTTGTATGGTCATACGCAATTTGAAAGCCTATTTCCTACTGCATATGACCTACAAGACCCAAATAGTTCCACACCTGAAAATGCATATTCAAACAAAAACATTTGTACAGTCCAGACAAAAAAACTTTTAAACTAGTAAAGAGGCCAATCATTGAAAATGCTTTTTTTTAAATTACTTGAAGTTTGCCGAATTTTTACCGAACAAATGGCACTTTTCGTTACTCATTTATCATCGGTACCCCCGACAAAATCATTTTCAATGTTAAAATATTATCTGTACTAAAGTTTTAGGTCGTTTTAGACCTTTCCAAAAAGCCAACATTAAAAAATCCGACAACTATTTTTCCATCCATCCAAAAAAATGAAACGGCTGTACATGTAACATATTGTACAGCCGTAGTGTATTGTTTACATATAATATGTTAGTACAATCATTTTTAGGACAACTCCAAATAATATGATATCAAACTCTCCAAAATAGGCGTTTATTACGGCAATGACTTCTTCATTTGATGTGAATCTCCTTCCTCCGAGTCATTTCTTCAAGTTTGGGAACATAAATATGTCGCAGTTCATCTAATTTTAAAGTTGTAAGCATACACGAATGGGCTGGTGCATTGTCATAATGAAACATAATTTTCATTCCCTTCAAATGGGAACGTTTCTCCTTCAAGACTGCACCGAATTTGTCCCAAAAAAATACTGCTCTTTTATCGTCCTTCCTTTCTCCAAATAGTCGATGGAGATTATGCCTTTCGAATACCAGGTTATGTGGCCATCACCTTTCCGGACGCTAAAACATTTTTTGCCTTCTTTGGTGCACGTTCCACTACTTTGCCTGTTCCTTGCTCTCTGGTGTATAATGGTGGATCCACGTTTCTTTTTCGAATTGCCATTAAATATTCTCAAACAGCCAGCGCGGCACATATCTCGCCGATAGCTTCCTCATGACTAATTTATCGTGCAGGATATTGTGTAGACGTTCCACTGACAAACCTACAATTTTAGCTATCTCGCGCACTTTCAATCGACGATTCGCCAATACGATATCATGGATTTAATTATTTATTTAATTAGAAAGTTATTATGAAAACATGTTTTAGAAATAAATAAAACCATAACAACAATAAGTAACTAAAGTAAAACCAAAAACAAACAACACTTATGAAGAAAACCAATCTGAAACCACCGAATGTTATGTGCCATAAACTAATTTCTCTCGAAAATCCACTTGACACATATTTTCTTCATATCGAGTTTATAGTTTGGAAAAAAAATGAGATCACACTAAACAATATATAATATGTATGTGTGTGTGTAAGTATATTTGGGCTTGTTGATAGCTCATCAAACATGACATTTAATTAAAAACGTACCACGTCCAGAAAACAATGCTCAATTAAATATACGAACAAGAGCACGCGCATTCACAATATAGTGCTCGTATAAATAAGTGCACTACATCAACAAACTTTATAATATTGTATATACATATAAAATATATTTATAAAATTCTGTTTATATTATGTTATTCTGTTCTCGAGTACGATTATCCAAGATGATAAATATTTAGTTTTTAAGATAAACAAAGCTTTGTATAAATTATATATATATGTAATATAATGTATGTATATAATCGTATTGCAGGTGTATTATATTACATTCCGTTGCACACAGAGATCATCAGTGTGTGTAATGTGTATTTTATGTTTACAGTACATAGTCCAGTGTAAAATGGCACAAACGAACGCGGTTAAACCGCTATATTTATAGTTAGCCAGCAACTATCTTGCAATGATTCAATTGTTCAAAAACATGCACAACTGTCTATATATATATAAAATGTATATACGCACAGGTGTAATGAGTTTATACTAATGTACATTGTTATTGAGCGTTAGAGTGCGTTTCCCTAATGCCAGACTATAACGTATTGTTGTTGTTGATTTTATACGGTTGTTTCGAATGCACACTCATTTAATTGTTCGCATTTATTACGATTAAGTCGATTCGTTTCGAGAGGTATTATTTTATTACAATGCAAGCGCATTTCGCTGAATCTCATAAGAAAATGAATAAATGCGCAATGCATTATATAAAATAAAGAAAAACTCACATTTCATGATTCAAGAATTAGCATTGTACCGTGAAATTGGTGAATTTTTCCAATTAAAAGAGATCGACACGATGCATATTACTCATAACGGTGCTGGATGATTGAGCATCCTTTTATGGACGCGCGTAGAGCTGACGATACGAACGACCGTCGCCGACGGCACGGCGACAAAGTACGTCGGGCAGGTCACTCACTCGACATTCAAAGAATTCGCCCCCCGGGTCCTGCTTTGTTTGTCCACGTTAACGTTAACAGACAGAAAGCCAGAATATAAAAAAATGTAATTTTTAGGTATTTGCATTGAAGTAGGTATACGTAACGCAACATTGGTGACAGCGGTGCAGCATTCATAGTTAATACAGGGTGCGCCATCTAAATCGGGTCAATGAAACTATTAAATAACTTTGACAATTCTCAATCAATCAGCGTAATGAAGATTGTTCAGTACAATTTCAACCTTGCACATCGAAAGATTGGGACATTATTCTTAAGAGCTGATGATCGATATCGATGGAAATTGGCACAATTTGTGTTACACAAAGGAGTTTTTGTGAATTCCGGATTTGACTCCACTATATTACTTTTTTATGGGATAGAGACCAATAGAAGAGCTCAAAGATAACATTCAATCCGAAATGACACCGACACAAAAAAGACACTTAATAATAGTCGAGATAAATTGTAAAAGCTGGGCTCAATAAACAATAAAAAAAAAAACGAAACATCGACAAACAAAGAAATTTATTTCTAAACATTATTTAACTATAAAAATAATAAAAAAGCAAACATATAAATGACATTTTATTACAGCAACATTTAACACCATGTTACATTTTCTTCGTACAAAATGCAACCAGTTTTCTCGTTTAATTCCATGTTCATTTAAAAGTGCTGTCACCTATGAAAGTGTCTTCTGCACAAATGCATTGCGACAAGCATGATATACTTGTGAACACGCGTTGTTTTGTGCCTTGCCACGCATCTGAGACAATCGCACCTATTTATAAATATGTTATTGTCGAAAAAGCGAAATGCAGTCGACTGAACAAGTCACAACACGTTTATGCAAGCATATCGAACACACACACACACACATTCACCCATGCTAAAAAGAGCCGGTGCGTTGCTTGCGTTAAAAATATATACAAAAAAACACTCGCTCTCATCCAAAGGAGCAACCACCTACAAGTTCAATCCTCCTGTTGGATTTTGTGTCTCTTGCGCCTTTTGGTAGTGTATATATATAATATGTTCAATGTGTGTGCGGCTGCGCGTTGCCTTTCAAGCACGAAAATCTGATGTTTGTATGTATATTGTGTTTGTGTCGCGCATTCCATTTTCATGACGTACAGCCACCGCGAACTCCCGCGCACAGAACAATTACATTACGGCTCGACCGCTTTATTTTTAGCTGCAATTCGCTCCTCGCTCGATCCGATGTGCGCTATTACGAAAGCATCAGCAACAGAGCAGGCGTTTATATATTATTTTCGTATTCATTTTTGTGGATCTTTATTAGTACATATACCAGAGGAAAAAAGATATCGGAATGATATTGCTCTGTGCGTGCGGGGGAGTGTGGTGTGCTTATCTATGTTAGTTGATATTTCTGAGAATGATAAAATTGTATGCTTTGTTGCACTGCACTTATTATTCATTCATTTAAAGAGAAAACTCATCATTGAAGTACATTTTGTAATCTATCTTGTTTACTCACTCTCTATAACATGATTATACACAAAAAATCAAGTTAAACTTAGATTTACAATCATTCAAACGAAATATTTATCAAATTAAAATACTGTAAAAAAATACAAATTACAAATGCTACACGGGACGAGTTTTTTAACTAAGCAAAATTGGCATTTGAAAGCAAAAATAATTCATTCCACTTTTTTTAGTAAATTAAAAAAATTTACTGCACATAATGCGCTAAAAAACTAACTAACCAACATTTTCTGATTTTTAGTAAATGAGAGTGTAAATTATTTAAATAATGCACACCAAATTTTACTGAAAACCAGGAATTATTGTTGTAATTCATGCAAATGTCGTAAAATAAGAAGCTTAGTTTAAGTAAATGTTTCTTTTTTGATTTTAGGAAAACGATAAATTAATTATTTCCATGTACTGTAAACAATAAACAAACATTCACACAATTAACAATTAAAAGTATCGCTAAAACTTAAAAAAACACATAATTTCACTTTTATAAACAAGGTCTCAAGAGTGGATTGAAAAGTTTCTGATGGTCTAACATGAAAAAAAGTACTAGAAGTTATATGTTCTTTTTGTTGTAAAATTTTCCGGTATTACGCGATCTAAAACTGTTACCCATTTGTCCTTTTCTCTGAATACAAATAGTATTAAATTATGGTCTGGTTAAACGTTATTTTAAAGTGCTTAGAATGCAATTATATTTATAAAACAAAAAATATTTTTTTTTATGTATTTATAAAGAATAGCACGAAAAACACGTCATGCGAAAGCTTTATATTCTAGAAAAAACATCCTGAACAAATATTTAATATTCCCTAAAGCATCCAAATAGATTGCAAAAATTCTCCACCAAAATCCCAATCGAGATTCGCAGAAATAAGTAATTTATGGCTTCTTTGTTGTTTAACATTTTTGTTTGTTTGTAGAGGATACAAATGCAACGTATTTTCACTGTAATTTGCTTGATATAATTGTTGTTGTTGTCTGGTTGTTTTGTTATTGTACATAGTTGGTTCTCTTTCTCTGTTGCATATAATAGAGTGAATCAGCGGGAAACCAACTCGCGCTCACACACACAGGCACGTTTCCCTCTTTATTTCGTATACAAAAAAATGTGTATGCTGTGTACATTCACACACACAATTTTGCTAACGTATAGTCATGGTAAAATGCATCCAAAGTGCATCTCTGACTCTCTGTTTGAATGTGCGCAAAAGCCATATAAACCATAAACGCGATGACACACACAAAAAGTTACTCTAGCACACATACACGAGCACGAGCAAAAATAGGGGAAAAGGACGATACGTTAACAAGAACGCGCAACAAATATTTTAGCGGCAAAGCAGATCGATATAATGCGGGGACGACAGTTTCATGCCGGCAAATCGAATGCAATTTGTGTGAGTAAGAGAGACACAACGAAAACAATAACAAACCGCCATTTTTGTCTGCATACACTGAGCTGTATATCTTTATAAACATACAACAAAAAAAACTAGCTAATGCATCTTTAGATATACCGAAAAGGTGTTTTCTATATATGAACATCTGTCGCCGGGCTGATAATAATAGAGAAAAATGTAGCTTTTCGGTATTTTTTTATGCATTTGTCTGCGTGGCTTTGTTTGACTTGAAGTCACGTCAGACGTCACAAGAACACTTTTTTGTGTCCCGCTTTGTAAATGCATGCCTGCGCGAATGTGTTTGTATGTATAATTGTATAAACATGTATGTGTGCAACTATATATAATAAGGAAAACGAATAAAACAGCTGATGTGATATCAAAACCTGTCTGAGCCGCTGGAACGTCGGTCGGTGTCGGTGCAAACACACACACACAAACAAAAATGAAGGACTTTGGAAAGGTGCACAAGCAATACAATTAGTTTACACACATAACACACACACACACACACACACAGACAATCGCATACATATACTCGCGTGCGCATAGAAATGAACACAGCACAAAGGGAAAGAACCTTGCGCGTATATATATCAGTGTACCCTTGTCGGTTTAATGACCCCGGCCGACATCGTCGGCGATGATTTCACATTTAGGGTAGATTGGTGTGTGTATACATATAAATTTATAAATGAAATGAGATGAATATTCATTTTCTCAAAATGAGGGAACATTTTTGCATTTTATATGGTATAACTTTTGTAATTTTGAACATTTAAAAAAGCTTAATAAAAATGACAAAAAAAATATTTAAAGAGGAACCCTAAATATACAGATAAATCATCATTTTTATTGACTTGATCCGTTTGTATACGTGAGATGCAATATATCCGAAAACCCGCAGCTTCGGCATACGTTCATCCAATAAAACGCCCAATTCCATTCGCATTGAAAAGACTATGTTTTTATGACTCTCGCATAGAGGTCTCCTATATGTATAGTCAATAAATATATATACATACACGTAGCACTTCGTAAAACGGCCATTAAACATCAAATCATAATAATAATACAAAAGTGAGAGCGGGACCCAGCAGCCACTATAATAGACTGCATTAAATCAGAAAACGTATATACGCAAACGCACACAAACATAATAATTCGGTTGTGCATCTATTCTGTATATACATATAAAATGCATGGGCATGCATGTGTATTTGTGCGCGCGTCTATAAAGCAAACCCGCGTGCGTGTGCATTTATAGGTTTTGCTGTGTGACGCCACGCTGTGCCGCGCCGAGTCCGTTTGCGAGCGCGCATTCAGAACAAATAACAAAAAGGCAATAGCACAAGGGTCTTTGAACCTTATAGCTAGTCTGTGTGTGTGTGTATTCTACAAATACTATATGCAACACGTGCACAGACACAGTCACGCGTACGCACACACTATTAGATTGGAGTAAAATAATGTATGCAGAGAGTAAAAACATGCACACATATACAAAGATTTATATGCAATCTACGTTTGTTTTGATTGAAATACATATTTTTAATTTCTTAGATATAGGTATTATTTAGAGGCTGAAAATCGGTTATCCTATGAACTGGTCTGCGTTAAGAATTTATCACCGCGGTAATATCGAACTTTAAATTCAAATAAGTAACCTTCTTCGTCACATCAATTGTTAATATTAAAAGATATTTAATACTACTAAAACATTTCCATTTTGTTTTTTAACACATTCAAAAGCTGATAAACATCAGGCTATAACTGCTCGATCTCCAACACTCCGCCTCACTTTCGATAACAAAATAATACAATTCATAATTAAACCCATTCAAAATTGCAAATTCAAAACATAATAAGTTAAATTAATTCATAAATTAAAAAAAAACTAACTTAAATCAGATCAAATCAAGCCCGTCGCGTAAATGTTCGAATTTTGCTTTCTTTAACCCTTTGGTCATAATGTCGGCTTGTTTCTCCTTCGTTGAGACATACCTGACTTCAAGGATCCTCTTCTCGAAAAAGTCAGACAGGAAGTTATATTTCACGTCGATATGTTTTGTCTTCTGCGTATCTTTCTCTCGACAACTGATTTTCGGTAGACAGCATCATCCCCAATGTCAGCGTCTGTATATCCGGTCAAAACGACCGTTTCCTCCATATAACAATATTCCAGAGTCACATTAATGGTTCACGGTTCATCCGTAGGTTTAGTTCGCTCGTATTTTTTTCAGCTGACACTTCAAAGGCGTCGTACAAGGTTATCAATTACCCATGCCGATACCACAACTCCGATCACTTCCAATGTTGATTCCTAGAGAGTTTTTCGTTTCGCCAATGTCGTGCATCTCGAATTCACACCAGATTCTTAATCTTTATGATGTCATGAATTTGTTTACTCAACAGTCGCAAGTCATCACATACAGTAGTTCTGTCCATTAATTCGACGTCAAAGATCATATTCTATTCACTCGAATTCATTCTCAAGCATAAATGTCTGAAATCGCTCATTTAAGACGCCACTTTAAACGCATACAGCGATCCATCTTGCTGTTCTATATTTATGTCCTCCTAAAAAATTAAGATGTCATTTTCATGTTCATTTTGTGAACTGAGAGAGAGCCAGCAACACACGCAAAGTAGCAATTCTTGCCACAGGTGCATACAAAAGTAGTTGGTCTGGGCCACCTCTGAAGAGCTTTTTATAAAGCTTTATACAGAGTTTTCGTCATATTTTCTGGTTTTTATAGATCTGTGTCACACAATTCCGTGAAAATACTCACTAATACATGAATATGTCTGTACCTGGATTAAAATTCACGGCCCCAACGCTCCACCGCTACCACTTCCGTGTATTGGTGTGTATTTAGTATTTTTTGACATTATCTTCTTTAAATAAATACGGATGAAATTAACTCTCGTGGTGTAGAAATCATTTTTTGTCAAAAATAATAATCGTAGGATTAAAAATTAGATATTTTTATATTGAACTAGACTGAAAAAATTCAAAAGGATCGGTTCAGTAGTTTTTCAGTAATTTTGGTCACCGTCTTGAGAAATGCTATTTTGAGAAAAATGCGAACATGCAAAGAAAATCCAATATAGCCAATTTTATACGGATCGGCTTGGATTTTTTTTTTTCACGAAGTTTGCTGAATTTTTACCATCTATATTATTTCGTATTTCAAAAATATACTTTGGATATTTTTTCCGCTTATAAATTTTATTAAATATAACATTTCCGTAAATAAAATATCGGATACATTCTATAGAAATAATATCCGGCTCAGACTAGTATGGTCCCGAAAAACTTCTAATGCTTGATTCTTTCTATGGTGTTTGAGAAAATGTTTTTTTTTTATTTACCTATATGCATGTACGAACAAATTGCACGTCATAACACAACAAAACAACATCAAAAACCGTACAGTACTTAATACTTATACTTTGTGCATGTATGGCAAAATAAATCAATGTATACGTGCGCACGCTCGAATTTTCTATTTTCGCCGGTTCGCCGTATTTGTATAACTGTTAGCATAAATTCTGTTTATATACAGCTAGTATTTATATAAAATGCATGCAAACACGCTGAGTACATTATTCATCAACCGGACAATATATATATATATATATATAGTATATAAAATATAACTGCTTGTACGATTATTAGGCGCATGTACTAATTTATGCATAAACATGCATGCGCGCGCTCGCGTTTGCGTCCGATCGTCGTAACGGTGGCAACACCAATAATGGGTCATCGCATTTCCTGGCAGGCGCGTCACACTATTAGTGTGCGCCATTCCGTTTACTGATTAGCGAAATGGCATTTATGTAATCATACGTTCGCACGCACTGACACGATTATAATTCGCGACACGACAAAAGCAGTTATTTTACGGATTCTGGTTATGAAGCGAGTCTAGTGAGTTTCTTACACGTATAGCTCATAATATACGTATTTAGATATTATTGCCCGATGTAAGAGTATATTTTGTCCAATTTTGGCTTGCGCAGTAGATTCAGAGGAACACCACACAAATACGCATTTTAATACAAGGTTAACGAACTGCAAGCACATAGCATAAAAATACGCAGCTAAAAAATTAAAATATATTATTTCGACCGCATATTATCTGCTACAGTTACGCTATTAAAACATGCTTCAAAATGCGACTATCAATTACCACTGAGATTTTATGTATTTGTGTTTTTAATTTATTTTGGAGAGACTAGAACTGATTAAAATTTGTGTATATATAAAGACATGAAAATTATATATATATATATAATACTTACAATCATTTGATAAGAAGCGCTCGAGCGGGCTTCTAGAGTATACACAAGGTTATAAGCCTGAGTCAAGGTCGTCGCCTAAATGCGTATATTTTTCGACCGAATTGAAATATTTTCGTATCATATATATGCAAAAGACAAAAATCCCGGTATATGATGAAAATAGTCGTGCACGCGCCGAGGCTTAAGTCAAATCGTCTTGTGACGTCATGCGCCAACGTACTCCACGAACGCACTGTGTCGACAGGTTAAAAAGGAAAGAGCGCACACACAGAAACACGCAAAAGTGCAGCGTGAGCTGATTGCGTTGTTGTTTGTTTACATCCGTAGTGGTGCCGGCCGGCTTAACGTACTACGCCATATAAATACGAAATTAAAGTGTGTGTGTGTGTTTATATAAGGTCAACATCCGTGAAGGCATCGCCCTCATCGAATGCTAGTGTATGTGTACGCGCTCCATACGCGAGACTGTGCTGTGTGTTGTTTTGAGTTTTATATAAAATATAT
>JANSTU010048873.1:0-55310 GCA_027564075.1 Bolitophila hybrida | reverse complement strand
TGCGAACAACTGGACCGCTTGAAGCAGACGATCGACCAGAAGCGTCCAGAATTGGCCAATAGGAAGGGTGTAGTGTTGCACCAGGACAACGCCGGCCCACACTCATATTTGGTGATTACCACCTGTTCCTGTCCATGTCGAACGCCCTTGGTGGTGTAAAGTTGGCCTCAAAAGAGCCTTGTGAAAAGTGGCTGTCCGAGTTCTTCGCAAATAAGGAGGGGGGGTTCTACAAGGGGGAATCAGATTATCGAACAAAACGGCCCATATTTGAACTAAATCCGATCACTGTAACTCTTTTTATAAAGCATTGAATAAAGAGCAAAAAAGCGGAATGGCTTATATGAGATCATAAAATCTTCTATTTAATATTCGTATAGAACACAAGCCAGACAAGCAACTCCAAACTAACTATTTCATTACACATAATCACACTGGCACTCGCGGAGGTGTTTAATAAACATACATTTTTTACTTTCTTACTCAAGAGCTTAAAGTACCATCCTGGCAAATCTGCAAATCTGTCGTAGTATATACCTCTGGCCACAAGCTAGTCATTTTCTCAACTACATACGCATTTCAACAATAAAATGTGGAATCTGTCTCAATGTTATCGTTACACATAAACTACAATAACATGCTTACAATCTCAATACATTTGTAAAATATACAAATTCGAGAGAGACAGAGAAAGAGAAAAAAACTACAAACGCACATATTCCGAACATTGAATTGAAAAATAAGTATATAGAATCAGAGAAAAAAAAGCACCAGCGCATTTATACAAATGCCGGACCATAAAATATATGTTATGCGGCGTGTGCGGCAAGAATTTTAACCATAGGTGGCACACAAGGTGTCACCGTAAATTAGAGGATTTACCAAATAAACGAGCCGGTCTGAAATGTTTTATTAAAAAAAAGCTGAGTTGATATTATAACCATGCGGGAAATATATACGATAAAATTATGCGTTTTAATGTAATGCACGCGGTTCAGAAGCGTTTGTTGCGAGACTGGGCTGTGGTGTGCCGATGTTTATTGGTCGTGTTTTTTAAACCGTTTTAATTCTCGAAATATCGGATGTCGAATTCGGATAAGCACGCGCTGGTCATACGAGTTAATTTAGAAGTGTCGTAAATGTGTCGATTTAATTAGTTCCAGTTTCCGGTATATTGAATGTTGATTTGAAATCATCATCCAATCCGATTTTAAGTCAAACAATTACCTTCGACCACGCTTACCGTAATAATAATCTCTATGTCATTACGAAATGCCTATAGCGGCAGTGCACATACATATTTTAATGAACACAATACCAATTACAAAGCGTTAAATCAACTGAAATAAACCTTAAAAACATACCGGAATCGCGAGTTCACCACGCAAATATTTCGCAATATGCTCTCGGTAATTTGCTATTACCTGATGCGTCGCGCTTATATTATTTATGAGTGTTGAACTGGCCGCGCACGCGAACTTATACCTGATGATGAATTCAACTAAATCGCATCTTTGAAATTGTGTGCAATATGCGCGCATACAAAAAGTCATCCTGCATATACTAAATCATAGTTTTATGAGCGCACTGTACTCAAATTGCATCAGCTATATGTATAATACATTTGAACGCCCTCAAACCAAATAGAGTATATTTTTATTGTGCAAAAAAAGTGTGCCCGCGCATAACTTACGATGGATTTTTAGTAATTAACTAGGTTCGTCGCTTTTCAGGTCTTGTGTGTTTTGTGTGCGCGCTCCTCGTTGCACAGCCATGCATATTTAATGTATTTGCAGGTTCCGATAAAATTTCAATATGTACAATTATGCAAGCGTGTTAGGCTCACACACACACATATATACTCATAACACAAAGTGACACTGACACATTTTCATAAATTATTTTATTGTCGCATCGCGTGGTTTTGTTGCGAACATTGTTCCGCTTCTTTTCCATCATAACCATACGATATTTGTAGTGTTTTCTTTGCCATATGAGTATGTGTGAGAGTGTATTTGCATTGTGTACGTTTCATTTATTATTGAAAATATGAGCTCGACCGCACAAATGTTAAAATAACACCGAGCACGATCACAGTGCTTAAGTGGGTATGTGTGTAGCTTCTACAATAAACAATTTATATTCATCTGTATTTCTTGGCATGTATATTTTCAAATTCTAAATGTGTATATACCATATAATATATAATGAATGTTTGAGCATGGTGTTATATATGTATGGCTCTGCTAAACGGAGTGACCAGCGCTACGGATTGACATTTCCCACACTGTCGCGCGAGCACCGCACGGACAAGCAGAAGCTGGCACATCTCGCAGGCGAAATTGTGTGTGCGTCTTCCCCAATTATATACATATGTTATATACATATATACGCGCGGACGGTGATTTGTTTGCGTGTAAACATACGCAACGGTTAGCGTGTACTATATCTATATATAAAGTATATTATACACTACCGTGCACTGAGAACATAAATACTCGGGTGTACAATGTAAGCGCAAGTACAAGCACACATTTATTTATATTATTTTTTGTATATACATACAGAGAAATAAATGCAAATTAGCAGGTCGGTATGTCCGCGCGAACCCGCGCACTTTACATTATTTAACCGAAGAAATGTGAGCATGACTTTTTTTTGCGTGCGCTCAAGAAAACTGGTGTGTTTATTGTTTTTATGGTGTGCACAGGCAGGTGAGTGTGTGTAGGTTGTTGGCTGTGAAGAAGGGGCATGTTGACCAGATGACCCCGCTGTACATGCGTGAGTGTGGGTGCCGACGTGTTAGTGACAGATCTTTAGCGCGTTATGTGCAACAGGATTTGTATGGCGTTATTTCAAAGCTATACGACGAGTATTATATATAGTTATGTGTGGTAACTACGTTTTTCAATTATTTATTTTTTAATTGGACTTTGAAATTAATATTTTTTCTAAATAGTTTCAATTGGAAATACGTAGCTATAATAAATGCCACAATTGATTAAACAAATAGACAAATAGCTAATTTACAATCTGTTTGATTTATACTAATTTAAAACTGTTATAAACATCTATTGTGGAATCTCTTCTCAAATTCGGAAATTTTACTTATTAACAAACCCATTTAACCAAAAATGAGCCTGATGAGCTAGACCGTATAATTCCCGAATAATTTCATTTCTATACCAAAGTTTACCGATAACGATATGAAAACACGCCCAAAGCTGCAATTGATAACTCGCAACCAGATAAAGAATTAATGAATTGGTATGAATTCAAAACTTGATTCGTTTGAGGTATTTAAGTTTTAAATTGAGTTTTTCTTTTTTACCATAAAAACGTAGTTGGTATATTTTCCTAATGAGCCCAAGATATATAACAAAACTTTCGACAAAGTCGTCGAAATAAGCATTAGAATTTAGAGGTTGTTTTCTTTTATTCTTTTATAAGTTTGAAATATTATATTATTAATTATTATTATATTAATAATTAATAGTCCACACATAAAAATAGTACAAAAGAAGAGCGAGATAAAATTAATTATTTCAAGGAAAATACTATTTAAATAATATGGGACACATACGAAAAGTTATCAGATACATAAAAGAGTCCACCACAGATTAATATTACAGACATTGCAAATCTTTCAATAAAGATATTCAGCTAGAATCTACTGAAAAAGTTTAGAAGCTAATTTAAGTCACAAATTCATGATAGCAATAAACACACTACATTGCCGAAATTTCATTACTTGAAGTCCATACCAGGTTGATTATATAGAAGCCTGGGAAACTCTGAAGAAAATATATGAAACGTCGCAAGTCCTCGTTAACACGCAATTAATTTATGTTTATTTCTCAACCTGGTATTACATAAATTTCATTTCATAGCATTAGGAAATTTGTAGATATCCCTTATGGAACTATTCAGTCTCTGTCAACTTTAGGAGTGAATACAATTTCTTGGGATTTTTTATATATTTGCTAATGCAAAACTGCCTATTCTAGAGGCGTACTTCAAAATCAATCTTTTCAATCCTGTCAAAGCTTTCGAAAATTTTCATTCGCGCAATTGTCCACTGTCCTACAAAAAGATAAGACAGCATACTGTAAGCTTTCGAGATGCTCAATGTGTGCCAAACAACACCAACAGAACAGAATACGATGAACCTCAAACAGTTCTACACAAAAACCCAGTCGCTAAAAGAACTCAAGTGTTATTAGATACAGCTCAACACTCAAGACACAATAAGGTCAGTTTGTTCAATAGCACGTTGTCTGCTAGACCAGCGCAGCCAAACTTCATTCATTACTGAAGATATTCTGCAAAAATTGTATTTAGCAAAAAAGAAAGTTCAGTGCTAAATCAACGTAAATTTAAATTTGCATTTCAAATACAATAAAAAAAAATATTAACATTGAAGCACTGGTACTTCCAAAAAATATAAATTCGATACTCATTACACAATATTATGGAAATTTGGCACACTTGAAAGGTCTGATTTTAGCAGGAACCGACATTTGTCAGCCCGGTCGTATTGACATGCTTATATGAGCTGATGTCTTAGTTCACACTTTAATAATATAGGATTAGTTAAAGGTCCAATGGCTCAGCACACTGAATAAGGATATTAACAATGTCGGCAAAGTATATCGTTGTCAGTGGATATCTGAGCTAGATAACCAAACAAATATTGGGAAATGGATGAAGTTAGCGTTGACAGGATACCAACTAAAGAGGAACCATGAATGTGAAGAACACTTCATGAACTCGCATTCTGAAGAGAAATTCTTAGTGTCTGTCCCGTTTAAATCGAACTCTCCAAGTTTAGGTTCGTCACGGTAGGTTCATTAGTAATCTCTCGGCTTCTTATTCTAGAACGTCGTTAAGGCAAAGACCAAATTATGAGCGATCAGTACAATTTTCGGTACAATCAATCTGTATTCTTAAAAGAGAAGCAATTGATAAAAGCAAAGAATATCTTTCAACTTATGCCGCACCATCATTCATGGCGTTTATATAAACGACAAATTGCTTGTTGGTGTCAGTCTTCACAAAGACCTTGCAGCAATTTAAAGGTTTTTATGGGATTTTTTTGAAAAGCATTTCGACCCATTCCATCAGACCAAATAAAAGAGAACAGACTTCGTACAGTACCATATGGAATCATATCCATCCCGCGTCAAGGGGCCGACAACATTGAAGATGTCCATGTTTTGCAAAAGGAATTAATAGACCTGTTGAAAATGGAAGGCTTCTGACTAATGACCATTTTCACATTACCACGAGGCAGAAGTATAGTACACAAAAATGCAATAAACAACAAAATTATAATAATTTGTTCATATTCATATTGTTTAGGGCTATTAAGTATGCATGTAAATATATTAAACGATACTTTACTTTAGCTGATTATAGAAAGGTATTTTGTATTTTAATTACAAATAATAATTGAATGTGTATAATGTATAAATAGTTTTGAACGCTTATTCATTTGAAGGCAGTCGGTCTGGAATTGAATAATAATATTAAAACAAAAATGAATTTAATTGTTACGTTGGTGCCATTTTTTCTAATACAACATTTTGGGTGTACGTATTTTTTATATCTTCGTTTTAATGATATTTATTTAAACATTATTTTACCAGATTTCAGCACAGCACAATTGAGTAAACGAATTATTGGAGGTGATGTCGTACCGATTGCAGAACATCCATGGCAAGTCTCAATTATTCGGTATGAGACAAAACTGATTTGTGGTGGTTCAATCATACAAGAAAATCTCGTTCTTACTGCTGCACACTGTTTATTTTTTGAAAGCACTGAAGAGGTAGCTGTGCGTGCAGGCTCTTCTTACTACGCCCGTGGTGGTGTTATTAGAAGGGTTAAGAACTTCAAAGTGCATTCATCGTACAATTATGAAAAAGATAAACATCTACACGACATTGCTCTTATAAAACTTAAAAAAAAGTTCAAGTTCAATGCAAAAATACAAGCAATTCGTCTTCCTAGCAGTAACGAAGAAATTGCTGCAGGTTCTGAATGTGAGGTTACTGGCTGGGGACAGTATTCTAAGTCTAGGGGATCGTCGATAGCGCTGCGTAAAGTCGTAATGCCGATTGTAGACGGTGATTTGTGCTCAGAAATTTACAAAAGTGTCGTACAAATGCCGAAAAAAATTGTATTGTGCATTGGAATCATTGGCGATGACACAAAGGATACCTGCTACGGTGACAGTGGCGGTCCTTTGGTGTATAACAATACAGTATATGGTATTATTTGTGGTGGAATGGGATGTGCCAATCCAGAATACCCAGCCATATTTACGCGTGTTTCTGGTTTTAGAGAATGGATTGACAATTATATATCATAATTACATATAAAAATTAAAATTAAAATTTAAAAATTAAATCTGTGTGCTATAAAATGTTTGTTTTTTTTTGTGTCTCAATTGCTCGATCAGCCATCTGTCTAAAATAGTAGATAAAGGTATAAAATCACCACAGTACTTCCTGCTATTACTACCTATTACTTTATAAAAGAATGTTCAATATTTGAATTAAATCATTTTTAACAATTTAAAATAGTGTGTTTATATCTAATTAATATAATTTTTTTTATAAAACTTTTTAATAACTTTTATTATGTACATTTTTAGTTTAAACTGATATGTGACCACGCCCTTAGTATTATTTCTACAGACCTCAAAATAAAATGGCTCTTTGTTGCGTGCGCAATTTTTGATATTTAATAATTGTAAAGTTTGGCACCTAATGGGTTAACTTTTGATTTCGAGCAACACTCAATCCACGTTAATTTTAGGTATATGATATAAGTTAGTATTAGTTCCCGTCGGATGAGGTACTGAGGAAAAGAAAAGAGTGACGAAGAAAGAGTTTGAGGCAGTCGAGTTTGGACCTACCAGTTGAGTTTTTCTGCACTGGTGAGAGCGGGATCTATCTTCTCCCTTACAAGCTATGCAGACTGGCCCGAGTTATTTTGTGACGTAACTCACCGCTGGGTGGTGCAGCTAATACTGCTCCACCCTAGTCGCGAATTTACTTTAAACCACAGCCACCACGATACTCCCGCTATGGGGCCTACCTCGTCGACAGAGCAGAGACTAACTAACTAACTTTCAACTGGCCGCACGTCGCCTGCCCTGATGATTGGGAAACAGTGGAAGTTTGGGAATAGCAACATCTTTACTTTTGATTATCATCACTTACTCCACCACCCCCTCTCACAATCACATATTAAAAAAAAAAATCAATGGTAGTTCAGAATAAATTATCCTTTTTTTCATTTTATGTGTAACCGTAATCGAAGGAAATGCAGCCTGCTTAACGGATATTTATAATAAAAATGTATTTTAAATTGCCGATTTAATAAATTGATTATAAAAATAAATACCATATAAATACATATTTAAATTAAAAAAATTGATATTATAGCATATATTCGTCAATCCATTCTCTGAAAGCAGAAACACGGGTAAATGTGGCTGGGTAATCTGGATTCGCACATCCCATTATAGCTGAAACAATACCATAAACTGTATTATTATACACCAACGGACCACCACTGTCACCGTAGCAGGCATCCTTTGTGTCATCGCCAATGATTCCAACACACAATATAATTTTCTTCGGCATTTCTACTACACTTTTGTATATTTCTGTGCACACATCGCCGTCCACAATCGGCAATACAATTTTACGCAGCATTTCAGACGGATTCTTAATCGTATTAATAAATCCCCAGCCAGAAACATCGCATTCAGTTCCTGCAGCAATTTCTTCGTTACTGTTGGGTAGACGAATTGCGTGAATATTTGCATTAAACATGAACTGGTGTTTAAGTATTATAAGAGCAATGTCGTATAGATGATTTATTTTTATATTGTACGAAGAATGTATTTTGTAGTTCTTAATACTTCTAATTACACCACCACTGGCGTAGTAAGGTGAGCCTGCACGCACAGTTACTGATTTAGTGTTTTTATGAAGCACGCAGTGTGCAGCAGTAAGAACGAGATTTTCTTGTATGATTGAACCACTACAAAGCAGATATTTCTTACACCGAATAATTGAGACTTGCCATGGATGTTCCGAAATCGGCACGACTTCACCACCAATTATTCTTTTACTCAATTGTGCTGTGCTGAAATCTGGTAAAATAATTTAAAAATAAATATCATTAAAATGTATATATATAAAAATACGTACCCACAAAATACTGTATTAGATAAAATGGCACCAAGGTCACGATTATATTCATTTTTGTTTTAATAATAATTATTCAATTCCAGATTGACTTCTGCCTTCAAATGAATGATTCAAACTAAAAGTTCAAATACTTATTTATACGTTATAAATATTCAGTTATTATTTGTAATTATAATAATTAGAATGCAAAATAACATTCTAAAATTAGCTAAAGTATCGCTTTATAATATTTATATTAATAGCCCTTTTGTAGTTTGTTATGATTATTGCGTCTATATTTTTCAATTATTATTAAAATGGTTCAGTTATAAATTAATTGCACACAGTGAAGTGCAATTAAATTTAAAATGTGTAGTAAGTTATTTGGAATTCCATTATATTGAGAGTATGTAGTAGTATGATTTCAAACTCAATCTGATGGAAATTTTGGCTGAGGTGGTTAAGACTTCGTTCAGATGATAAAGGAACTCTAAGATATATACCGATACTCCGCGCAATATATAAATCATTTGTCTGATTTTGTTTGGCAAAATCGAACGAGATTAATGAGGATGTTATGTAAGTATACACCAATAAAAAAAAAAAAACAAATTAAAAATTGTTCGCTTAAGATTTTTATTCTAATAAATTTAAATTAAAAATGTTCATGAAAAAAAATATAATTAACCACTTTTTTTTATCAAGCTGAAGTGATTTTATGTTTTGCAAAAATCTTTTCTTTTTTTTAATTTTGAACCTTGTTTAGGTTTTTATCTTAGTTCATCTAGAAAATATATATATATAAAAATAACATTTTTCTTTGGTTTTTTTGATTCAGACGAAAATTACGAGCTGCGTCTATCCCACCAATTAGAGACTGGAACTACAACATATAATGTTCAAATATGTATATTAATATATACTTAAAAGTACTCTAACAAACTCTAAACAAAGGTATTTTAACCATCACTAGGGTGAGTCGCTTATAAAGGTTTTTTATGAATTTTTTTTAAAAAGCAAAATTTTCCTTACGGGTGGGTTTTTTCGACGTTTGTCGCATCCGCATTGCACTTGAAATATCAGAATTTTTGAAAAAAAATCGGAAAGATATATGTATATATTCGAAGATATATATTTTGAATTTGAAGTTTCTAAAGTGTTGTAGGAAATTTAATTTTAATTAAAAAAAGTATTTTTTTGAAAATTTCAAAATTATGGTTTACTGAATAAAATAAAAATAATATTTGTTTTATATTTTGTTTTTTAATAAGAAAAAAATAATTTTAAAATAATTTTACACTAAAAAAATGAATATTTGAAAATATTGTCAGTTTTAACATTTTTTTTCTCAAAAAATCTTATTTTACAACAGCAATGTGGAGGCGACAAACGTCAAAAAAACACATTTTATTAAAAAAATTCAAATTAAAGAAATCGACCCACTCTAAAGATCACCCCTTACGCTTAATCCGATTTAATACGATTTATATCATTGAAATTTGTTTTAATTTGGTAATTTCGTGTAATTTCAAAAAAAAAAAAAAAATACCATAAAAAATTGATTTAAAAATAAACAACATTCTCATTTTATTATTAATTATTTAATGTCTCTTTTCTAGTTTAAAAGGTGTACATTTTTATATGGTTTTGAAATTAATATCATACAATCTTGGAAAGTCTTTCTGGGAAGATTTTATGGTAGATATTGGGGGGTAGCGTAATGTACCTGCTATTATCAATTTTTGAGTTTTGCATAGCTCGACAAAAATTTCTCCATTTTCATTCATTTCCCCACGACACAGGTTTGCTCATATCATGGTCACTCCTTCGTTGTCCGACCCTATTTCAATATTGTCGGCGCGGGTAATGACAGTGACGGTTGTCAAGAGCTCGCTCGGTAGGAGCATTAGAAAAGCGACTTTTAATACATTGGTTCTCTGTCTAGCAGTAATGATCCATCAGAGTATCACGCATTTCGTCTTATCGGGCTTCATAATCGTGGGTTTCTCCTTCCAACAAAAAGTGGCTAAGAATCATAGTACCGAGACTCACTCTGTCCAAGAACGTGCAGTTTGATGTTTGATCATCAATCGAACGTTCCAAAATTTAACTCGTGTCCTAGTGTTTGTAGCCAGTTTGGGCCAGTCTGCTCCCGATTACGACATACACAAAATACCCAAAACAAAAAACTGATCCAAGTTGGCTTCTTTTTTTACAAATATTTCAGGTGTAAATACAAAAAAATACTGTATTACATTACTACCTTAAAAAATCCAAAGAAATTACCAACGATTTTGCTTTTGCTATCCAAAAACAACACTGCTCAGAAAGCAACAACAACACTTGGAGTGATTCCGCCGCCTGGAAAACAAAAAAAGTTTCGCCATTCTGCGTAAAAACCCAAAATTAATTAAACTCATGTAATTCATGACCCAGGAATCTTCTACTGCTCGCCGTGGAGGAATGATTTTTTTTTATTGAAGTGGCTTATGAAAGAATTAGGACAAAGATAATGATAATACAGGGTCATCCAATAGAGACTTTCGAACTTTGACAGCTGATAGCGGCCAAGCTACATCTGTTAAATTGGCTATCATTTATTCAGTCTGTTTTGATAAATCCATGGACGTTCAAAAATTCGTGCAAATGATAAAATTGTTATATCAAAATGAGTGTTCTGTTCGGGCAACGTTACGCGCGCTTCGCCCATTTTACGCCACAATTGTCCTACCGAGGGGACTATTCGCAGTGTTGAGTACACTGGTTCAGTAAAAAATCAACACGCGTACGTTAACAAAACGTATGATCTGCCGAAAACATTGCCGATGTTTGAGAGTGTGCAGGAGAATCCGAGGCAGTCGATTTGCGTGTGTTCGCTGAATTAGCTCTGGAGCAGTGACCTTACATTTTTAGCTATGAGACCCATTTCTGGATGAATAAATACGTCAACAAACAATTTTTTTGAATTTGGGGCGATAACAATCCAAATAAGATCTAAGATCGTCCAGTGCATCCTGAAAAAGTCACTGTTTGGTGTGAATTTTTGGCTACGTTGGGCAGGCCATACCCTTCATCAACGACGAGGTCAATGTTTACCTTTTGGCCTGAATTGGATAATTTGTAAAATGCTCTATTACAATAACTACAACATTTGAACTACGATAATAATTGTATGCATCGATTAAATAAGTTATGCATAAAAATGCAAAATGATAATAACAAAAGGGATGTTAAGTATGCATGTAAAATGTAGATATTAACCGACACTTTAGAATGTTGCTAATCATGGATTGGTATTTGTATTCTAAATACCATGAATAATTGAATATTTACACACTATATAAATAGTCTTTGAAAACACTTATTTAAATCATTCCTTTGAATTCAGTGAGTTTGTGTTGTTTAATTATTATTAAAACATGAATAAAATAAATAAAATAGTGACTTTTGTTCCATTTTATCTGATACAGTATTTTGTGTGTACGTATTTTTATAAGTTCATACCCTATTTTATTTAATTTTTTTATTAGATTGCAGCACAGAATTGAGTAATAGAATTATTGGTGGTGAATTCGTACCTATTGAAGAACATCCATGGCAAGTATCAATTCAATATAACAATGAACTGGTTTGTGGTGGTTCTATCTTACAGGAGAATGTCATTCTTACTGCTGCAAATTGCGTAGCATATCGAGGCATACAAAGTCTCTCCGTGCGTGCAGGATCCTCTTACTATACCAGTGGTGGTGTAGTAAGTACGATCAATAACCGGATATTACATCCATCTTTCAATGTTGAACCTCAACCTCTATTCAGCATTGCTCTTTTAATACTTGATCAACCGTTCATGTTCAATAAACAAATTCAGCCAATTCGTCTGCCCAGCAGTTACGATGAAATTGCTGCAGGAACAGAATGTGAATTTGCTGGCTGGGGATATTATGAGGTGAACAGTGGAGAACCGTCAGAAGGGCTGCGTAAAATCGTATTCCCGATTGTGGACAGTGATCTGTGCTCGAAATTATATTTTATGTTCGATTTGCCGAAGGAATTCATATTGTGCGCTGGAGTTATTGGCGATGACACAAAGGATGGCTGCTACGGTGACGGTGGTGGACCTTTGGTGTATAATAATACAGTTTATGGTATTGTCTTAGGTGGAATGGGATGTGCCAATCCAGATTACCCAGCTATAGTTGCGCGTGTTTCTGCTTTCAGAGAATGGATTGACGAATATATGTCATAATATCAATATTATAAATTTAAATATGTATTTATAGCTTTTGATTTTTGATTTTAAATAAAGCGGCAATTAAAAAAACATAAATATTTGTCTGCGCTGGTTTAATCGGTTACTATAAGTTAGTTCAGACTCAATAACACAAAAAAGGTATTATTCTAGTTTCACCTGTACCTTTTAATTCGATAGCAAATCAATTATATGCACTCAACAAAAGATCGCGAATAATATTAAGACTATCTAGGCACATGTGACGTGTCTGTGATGTATAAACCGAATCTAAATCCTTTGATATCGATCACAAAAAGAAAGTGCGACAGAGCATACTATATATGACAATGAACATGTGTAACAGCTGAAAATACATAAGATTCCACAAGCAGCGCAATCAAAACAAACATCGAGCTATAAAATTGTGAGCTTTTTTTTGTGATGGAGTTTTTTTTGCTATCTACCATACGTCTGAGTCATTCTCGCGCGAAAGCAAATTATTTTTTAATATATTTTCACAAAGTTTTTTTTGTGTATGTGTGTGTGCCTTTTCGTGATATCGTCTTGAGTACATGAAAGTGCCAGCACGTGTAGTTACGATGATCATCTTGACAGTGTGTGCGTGTATGTGTTCAGCATAGCCGCGGCGGCAGTGTCATTAATTTCGCGCGAGTACAAATGTCCTGCAGCTATTTGAATAATGTGTACAATGTATTTAATAACACATTAACATTTCGTAAGTGTATTCATATAAATGCGAATGAGCTCAAGATATAATAGACCATATGTGCGTTTTCGTGTAGTTTATATTCAGATTTCGCGGTTGGATGTGAAAATAAATTAATTGCTGAGTAAGATTAACGTCATTTTATTGATGCCAATCTCAGTAGCTATTTTCTAACTATCGATGCTAAAATCTTGGACTGGAAATTGTTGAATGGTAGGCCGTTCACAATAAGAAACTACAGATAAATTAATAATCTTTCAACATTTCACACATCTTTATTATTGTCCAGTATAGTTTACTTAACAAAAAAATAAGCACAACCAGTTAAATATATATCGAATACTGAAGTAATTATACACAGAATAACTTAAAGGTCAATGGTACCGCATTGAATCCGCCGCGTGTGAAACTACCGCCGCGCGATCAAGTGTACACACGAATATTTGCATAAATGTCGTTTACATACAAATAATTGTATGCGTATATTACTTTTGTATGTAGGGCTCCGGCTAAACGTGTAAAACGTCTATACGTTTTACTTTCGAATTAACCGGAGGCATAACAACAACCGCAGCCGAAAACCACCCAGCGCAAAAAAAAACACAACGCAGAGTATTACAATTTTTGACATAGCATGATTTCATTTTTGTATGCCGGCCGAGAGCAGAGAAAGACTTGCTGCAGATGATTGATGGGCCAACGATTGTTTTTTTTTTGATGCCGCGTGTGTGCGCGTGCGTTAACTGAATTCTGAGTACACAAATGTGACACATATATTTATTATGCTATATATATATATACATAATCTTAACCGTCGACGCCACCACATCACAACCAGTTATCCCGGCGCGATTTATTTTCGCAAATAAATTATGGTTCTTTTCTCTGCGGAGCGCACGCTTGTCTTGAGAGATACAATTTCACGGCGCAATACACCCAGGTATACGCACAATTTCGAAACGGGAGCAATTAATAATGCATAAAATATTCAATGATACATAAATATATACAGATATAATAAATGTTATGTGTGTGTGAGTTACACAGAAATATAATCAGTGGCAATTAAATGCACTTACCGGTATGGATTCGCTGGTGTGCCTTCAGATGTGAACTTTTCGTGTAGACCTTACTGCAGCCTGTAAAATTGCGAAAATTAATCTCAAATTAATTGAAAAAGTGAAAGGTAATGTAAAGCATATTTATATATATATATGTGTATAGTGAATGTTATTTTATATATGTATATATGTACGTATTTAGTTGTGTGATTACGTGTTTTTATGTTGAATTATTTTATATTATATACAGAATGATACAAAATCATAATTTATTAAATTTATTGCGCGCATAACAGACATACACACTCATACAGAGAATACCATTTGCAAGAAGAGACTTATACAAATATATATTGTATGTATTAATATATAGTGAAAAGTGACTATATTGCGGTTGCAGCAACGGTCATTGCACGAATTCTATTAATGTGTGCGCACGCTGCGGTGGCGAATTAGTTTTTTGCGGCTAGCCGAATTGATTGGAAAACTCTCAAAAGCGCCGTCGCTGACACCATGCCACACAGACAGATTTTTTGGTGGTGCTTTTGTAATAGAAATAGTGAAATTCTACACACCAGAAACCACAAGAAACGAATAAAAAAATTCATGCAGAATCAATTTCAGTTTGAATGTGTTGGATTTTTATGTGTGTTTATGTTTATATTCATAAAATATTGAAAAAATACAAGGATCAAATTTAATAAATTATCGGTTCGTCGCTTTTCGTGTCTTTTGTTTATAAAAGAATATACAGAACAGAGCGTTTTAACGCCTAATAATACTAATCATATATTAATGTGAAACTTGTAAAATTACCATTAATTCTAGAAAAACCTGTTTTTAAAATATATTTATGATTAGTAAGTAGTAAGTGTAATTTATTGTTATCCGCTTAATATTTTTCAATGCAAGTTATTTTGATAGTATTATACTCGTATGTTATTTTGCACAATTTGAATACATTTTTATTTACTATTACTTAGGATCGTGAACACATAAAAACTAGTCATGATCAAAATATTTGTTTAACCGTGTTTTATTTTGAGGTATTACTACTAAAACTAACTTTTAGTGAAATTATAGCTCATTTGATTAATTATTTATTAATGAGTTTTCGAATGCGGAAATTATATTATGTTCTGGACTCTTTTATGTGGAAGCGCTTGCCCGTGAGCTGCGCGCGTTTGCAATAATTTAAATGAAAAATATTTCATCTTGTATTTGTATACAGATTTTTATATAAGGATTAGTCCTTACGGTTTTAATCCGCATTAATTCCAGAGTCATCAGACACAGCTTTTAATATTTGGCCCTTTGAGCTCCTACAAATGTATTTCCTGAACAAACCGTTACTGCAGCACCCGTACCGTTATTTCGAAAAAATCATACTAATATTGTACCAGAAGACCTACGATGCGACCAATGAATGTCCCCCAGAAGACCTACTAAGCTACTTATAGAGTCCATTTGAGACCAGTAAATCTACCCGGACCGTTACTGCCATTAGTTTGGACCATAATTTAATCAATCAATCAACAAATACTGAGGGAAATTATAAATTTGCCGCGTACAAAAAAATAGCGCAAAGTGCAATTGAGAAGCGAGATTCAATCAGAATTCCACCATATATTTCATCCATTTTCTATAATATATTGGCATTTACATATTTATAATAAGAAGGCTTATTGACATTTCTTAATATAACGGTAATAACCTATTAGAAAACATTCAATTTAACACATCATTTCCTTCACTTCTAATAGCTTTTCATGATGTCCGAATTGGATAATAAAATTGAAGACGAGCTCGCTAACAACTTTAATTATTTATATAAGAATTTTAATAACAATGGGTCTACCATAAAGACTAAAACATATTTAGTCAATAAACTGATATGTAGTTTAGTACCCTATATTGAAGAAAATGAGCTCCTGAGTACGAATCAGGCATCGATCGACCCCATCCTTTGAGGGATTGAGGGTTAAAGTTTGTATGAAACTTTATTGTTTGAAGGAATAAAAAAATGCATTCAAATGAATGATTTAAATAAAAAATAACTACATATTTTTTGTATTTTTGTATTTTTTTTGTTTGTTTATTAAATTTTTTACTTTAAAATCAAAAATAAGATGTAATTATATAATTAAAAAAAACTAAAAAAAACGTGTGTAATTATACGCCATAATTTCCCAAGGCGTGATTCAAAAGGTGTAGGACATAGGGTACTATTCCACGACCCACTATCCGCCATTGCCAAAGATTCAAAAGGTGTTTGCCATACTATTCCACGACTTTATGTAAAACGTACTGTACATTCTAACATTGTTTTTTTTATATCATAATTTCATCTTATATTTTTAATTTTAAAGTAAAAATTATAAAATAAATCATATTTTTTTTAAAATAATAAAAAAACAGTTTTTTTATTATTATGTAAAGCTGAGCATGAACGAATAAATACGAATACGATATTTATTCCTAGTAGATTCTTCATTTCGTAAAAAACAAATATATTTACCTATTTAAAAGTGTTAGTTTAATCTCTAATTTAAAAAAAATATCAGAGAAAACAATTGGTCTTCCATATGGCAATCCATTCTTATACGTATGACGAACTGTAGAGGTTCTCCCATAAATGCTACGATTTTGCTTCTTGTAAGCCAAGTAGAAGCAAAATCTCTTTCAAATAGAAGCCAACAAACATTTTATTTAGTAGTAGGGACAATGAATTAAAAATATCAATTATAGCTTCAATAAATGTACAGTCGCAAGATTAAATATTCATTTAGTCGATAATACAATGGGTCACAATTTAATACAGGCTTCTTTACTCTGCATAATACCTCGAAAGGATTCCTGGAAAAGAAAACAAAATAAGCTCACTTAGAAGCAATATCGAGGAAGAAATGTTTCAAATGTTTCAGAAAGTGGTGTAGAATCTCGTCTGGATTTTTGCCATAAGTTAATAGGTCTTCACAATCGAGAAACCCATGCTCCATAGAGACTTTAAAAAAATACCGAATATATTTTCGATGATTGGGAACGATCATACAATGTTGAGAGCACCGATTCTCGTCTGATCACTACAGTTAACATAAGCAACATTGGTACTTAGTACTTATTACTTAGATGGGTTTATAAGATGATTTCACATAATTATTCATCGTAATCGAAACACATTAGTTGTATTCATGCCTCTGACTTTTATTTATTTTATTAGATATTGCTACAATTTTTTTTTAATATTATTGCGAAAATAACAAATTGTTGTTATTTTGAAAAAAAGTCAATTGGATTTATTTTTCGCGAAATTAAATCAATCGAAAATATTATAAAGCCAATTACATTTTATTTTTTGCCTGATTAAAGACACAATAATCTTTATTTTTCTCTATATTATAGTCCCTAAAACCAAAAAAGTTCATTGTTTAGTTTTTTTCACATAGTTTTTATTATTATTAGTTCTTCTTTGCATTTTTTTTGATAAATACTAGTGATGAAAATTAGAAATGCTAAAAAGCTTTAATAATAGTCATTTAATAAAGCTTAATTAATTAAAGCTCATAACTCAATTTCTATAATTCGAAATATTAGTAGCTAATGCTAATTTTTATTCATATACGGTTTATGAAATTCAAACTAAAACCAAAAATGTATATCTATTTTGGATTTTTCCAAAAAGTGGAATTTAATTAATTAAATAAGAGATTTGTTTTTAAAAAGTTGTAATTTTTGGGCATTGAGAATGGGGCACTAGAAGACCCCATAAAAAAGGATTTAGCAGCAGGTCTCGGCCGCTTTGTAAATTAATTACATGATTTTATGAAGTATTCTTTAGGTATAGCTTAACCATTTCTTGAACAACAATGATTTAAAATGTAAATGACACCACTTGGTACTGGCTCTATCATATGAAACATAATTAGTGTATATCTTTTGCACCGCTGATAATGTAAATCCTAAATATTATCACTACCTAAATTAAAATTTACACATACAAAATAAATCTAATATTTAATACTAATAATAATAACCTTCAGCATCTGCGGCATATATAGCTAACATGTCTTTTACTTATACACACTTTGAGCTCTCGTCAATGCCTTATATAAACAAAGTTATTGTACTACACAATATTAGATATAAGAAACTCCAAAAGAAAACGCTTCCGTATATCAATATACCAAGAGTTTGTCGCAAGTGTCCATATGTACTAGTTTGTCGTGCTAGTCGTCAACGTACAAACAGCACATTCGCACTTTTTTTTTATTTATTTATAAATATATATATATATATATATGCTGTTCTCTCGTAAACGGTTTCTCCAAACATAGGTAGTCTGCTCTGCAAAATACCTTCGCATGAATGAGCGTCTTATAGTGTATTAAAGATGTGTGTACACAGATACGACCACAAATATATAAATAATATAAAAACTGGCTCCGTTATCACGATAGCTGGATCACGAGACATATATATATACATTTATATAAATTGTTGGTAGTTTTGGTCTATTCGAGTTGTTCGCTTTTCAGTTATAAGTCGATTGTTTACAGAAGATCCAGCGAGACAGATAGACGCGACTGAAGTGATCAGGACGCATCGCAGGCACGCACTCTAGTTATATATATTATATACTCTATGGTGACACATAGACAAACTGTTGTACAGCAGAAATGTGGAACGTGAGAAACAAAAACCCGCATCTAGCCAAATCGTCAGATCCCACATTAAAATGCTCAGCATCTCGGTGGCTAATCTTATCGCACGGGCGCGCATGCTGCTATGCATACCTATATTAAGAAGATGAGAACGATTTTATGCTTCAGTATACAGACCTTTTGCGAGCGCGTTATATATATATATATATATATATTGCATATATAGGATGACATGATAAAGGTACATTGTATATATATATATATATATGTATTTCTGCGTGCGTATATATACGCATTTATGCACATAAATATCATGTGCGCGCTTTCTTCAGTGGCCGTTAAACAGTTAGGCAGCGAGCGCACGTCTTACATTACGCTATATCATGTACATTATGTGTGTGAGTACTATTAACACACGCGTATAGTCTGCGGTATACAATTCCGGCTTAGTGCGCACGCGCACGCGTACAAAAAGGCAATAACATCTAATTTAACATGTCCATTACACTGTTATACATTTAATTATTTTGCTGTGCGGCGTCCGGCGATGGTCGCAGTAGCAATATTACTGCCTGGCTGCCTTCTACCTTATGCTGATGCTGCGCTGCTGTCGTTGTTGTTGTTGTTAAATTTATAAACAATATTATCAACATGGAATAATAACAAGCGTGCGCACAACAGCGATATTTACGCCGGCCATTTCTCATAGATTCATTCATATTCGGTACACGTTTTAATGCGTGTAAGTGCATTGGCGTACACGATTATTTATTAATAAATATATACTATATATATATATGAGCAAACGTAAATATCGTAGAAATTCTTGTGCATATAATTGCAGTTATGCGCGTGCGCATCGAGCTTGCGCGTACTATGCAGAAAACGACTACACTAAATGATAGCGCGCGATTGCAAGCGCTAACGATGCGCACGCGCATACACATACGAATTGCGGGCGCCGATTGTTTTTGATGAGTCCATTACGTGGATGATTGATGAACGTACAAAATATGCAAAACGCACACACACACATATACGCAACTAGCATGCACAGTGTCAATGTCGAGGATTCGCGCGTGATTGCTATGCGCGATTTGTAGGTAGAGGACATTGAACTATCCAGCGGCCGCGCGGTGATGCATATTTCGCGGATATTTAAAAGAAAAAAACAACACAAAACGCAAATAGTTTAATTCGGTGCGCTCTGAATGCATAACACATTGAAACGGTATTGATCGGCGGTTTGTGGTGTGCATAGCGATGAAAGGAAGTCAAACAAAAGACTTAAAACCACGAGCCGCATAAAAGAAATGAAAATGATTTTACTGTGAAATCACTCATTAATTTATTATATTACTTAGTTAGCCATTTATTTTTTATTTTTTATCATCTTTAGATAATGATTTGTTTATGTCAGTAATGGGGTGAAATTATCTTGGACTGAGTAATACACAAAATTCATGCATATCTTAGAAATTGCTTAACCCCTCCGAATATCCAATGTTCATCGATTTTTTCTCTACCGAACTTCGTGGCCGAAGAACCATTCAATGACTCTGATATTATATTTTCCTAAATCTGAAAAACCGAGGACTGTCTGGTCGTCAATTCATTCGATCTACAGATAACAAAACTATCAGAATTGTTACAATGAAATGGCCTAAGGATCGGTAGAATATGGTTCAGGATACCTCCTCAGAAAATACGGCTACAACGAAGCCATTGAACGCAAAGGCAATAAGTCCGAAGAACATTTTGCTGGACAACGTGCATCCCAATAATGCTCTAATCCATCATAACCGTCCAGATTCTCTCCTATAAAACCGACTAATCCCAGATAATTTGCCAAATGGATATCCTCGACTCACATACAATTGCAAAATTGAGGTAATAAGTACAGAGTTTATTAAGAAATTATTACAAAAGCTTCTACTCTTTCTACTCTTACCCTGTTTTGTTTTATAAGTACATAAAGTATGGTAATAAATATCATTGTATGCACATTTGATCAACGCCTACAAATCCTATATAGTACCGTTACATAAGTACATTGTCATCATCATAATATCTTTAAATCTCTCGATTAGACAAATTCGCAATCAGCAAAACTATATATATTTAATCTAACAGTGCACTCCATAAATATGGTTCGTCGTTTCACAACTCTTTTGTTATTAATATTATATCAGCACGCTTCTGGCGATATATAGCAAAATATCACGTCCGCGATCATAACATATAATAAGACAAATAAAGGTGACATATATATATATAGAAACCATACACACATAAGAAATATGTACACACACACACACACACAGGTGAATGTCTATATATGTCTTTCAATGTAAAACCGTCCGAATTTCGCAACTCTGTTCCATTATCTTAGCAAGAATATATCTCTCTATAATATATATATGCTTTATATTACAGACACATTATATTCATACACAATTTGAACTTAAGATAATTAAGATGTTAACATTTGATAGGCCATTAAGTGCAGTATTGATGCATCGCCCGTGGCCATATAATAATATTTGTATATAAATAATCGCGCTCTCGGACGATTGCCATATTATTCTGCATAGTGCATTCTATATATATATATATTGAATGGTATATTATGGTGGTAAGCACACAATGTATACTCTATCTCTATCTAAACTGCACAATTTTATTGTGCAAGTTAATACATTCTATTAATACTGTACTGTTGATACTACCACATTTAAATGTACGCGACGATAGCGATATATCTTAAATTTAAATCCAAGTGCATACCATTAATTTGGTTTATAATTTGCAGAGACATTATTTGTAGACATATACTCATAAAAATAGACATAAAAATCGTTGATGATCGTTTGATAGGTGAGGAGAAGAAGAAGATGAAACTTACCCAGAAAGTCACAGTGATGTATCCGGCGTTTCTCTAGCTCGGGATTATTGCGACGATTGTAGCGTGCCAGCATATTCTTGACGGTGGTCGGTTGCTGTGATGATACGGAGGTGGTGTTGGTGGTAGCTGGCACCGATGTCAGATTATTATTGTTACTATTGCTTATGGTGGATATCGTGTGATTTTGGTTTGGATGATGACTATTTGTAGAGATGTTAGGGTGCTGCAGTGATGTGAGACCGCTGCTGGACAGCTGTTGGTGGTGATATGGTGGCGGGGGTGTACGACGTGGTGGTCCCTGTAAATGGTGAGATGTTAGCGATGGAGAGAAACACTTAAAATTCGATGAGGACGAAATTACCTGTATTGAATTGCCAGGACTGCCGGGGTCAGAACTGGGCGGTGTTAGGGGTGGCACGTACATGAGACGCGTCGACATGGGCGGGCAGAGAGATTGTGACTGAAATTTGGGGTGGTAGCTCTGTGGGAATATGGCAACAGATTAGGGTTAGGTTTATTTCATATGTTATATAATAATTCCAATAATTATTATTATTTGTGTGCTTAAATATTATCTGCAGATAGACGGATTGTTTTAGGCGGACTTATTTTAAACGAATGAAAATCTGCTCTTAGACAACTTTTAGACGAATTGAATTTAGACGAATCATTTTTAGACGAATCGATTTTAGACGAATTTGTTTTATTTTAGAAAAAATGATTTTATAGAAATTGATTTTAGTCGAATCGATTTTAGAAGAATTGTTTTAAGACGATTTTTTTGAAGATTGATTTAAAAAACATTTTTTTAGGCAGATTGATATTAAATGAATATCAAATTGCTCTTACGCGAGTTAATTTTAGACGAATTGATTTAAGAAGAATCGATTTAGATGAAATCAATTTTAGACGAATCAACTTTTTTTTTGGTTTAGTGTTTATTTTAGACGAAATTGTTTTAGTCGAATCTATTTTAGAAGAATTGTTTTTGAAGATTGATTTTAATCAAATGATAAATTGCTCTTATGCGAAATGATTTTGGAGGAATTGCTTTTAGTCGAATGGATTTTAAATCAATAATCGATTTTAGTCGGTTTTGTTTTGGTGAATTGATTTTAAACAAATTGACAAATTTCTGTGAATAAATTTTTGACGATTTTTCTGGAAAAAATGATTTTAAACGACCAACCAAATAAATCTAGTTTTAACTCATTTCACGAACCATATAATTCCAATCTTTCAACAGAATAAAATATTGATTTCAATGCACCTTTAACGAACGGCACTATATATAAAAAATAATAATAATCAGCGGCATTCAAACAATGTACACAAATCCAATCTATCTTGTCCACTCAACTCTATATAACACTAAGTACGTGCATAGATTATGAATAAGTGTATACTTGAAGCGAGTGTATATGTCAAATGAAATGTAATTGCGTGCACGATTCTTAGATGCCAGCCAAACGATGCATAAAACAACTCACCTGCGTCGAAAGATTCTGCCAATTGTTATTGTAATAGCCAGAGTTCCCATTGCTATTCTGCATGCTGTGGAGCTGCTGCTGATGCTGCTGTTGTTGTTGTTGCTGTTGTTGATGTTGTTGTTGCTGCTGGTGCTGCTGCTGTTGTTGTTGTTGCTGGTGCTGTTGCTGCTGCTGTTGTTGATGGCTGTTATGCAGACTCATGTTACCGCTGCCATTTGTGCCGCCGAGATAGCCATTTAGATTGTTCATATGTGGTTGTTGGTAATTTGTGGACGACATTTGGTACGAATTGTTATTGTTATTATTATTATTATTACTGCTAGTATTATTGTTGTTATTTTGGTTTATATGGCCGCTGATGCTGTTGTCACCAGAGTGCAGGGCTAAGTGTTGTGCAGAGCCACCAGACGTTGAGAGATTCTGATGATGGTGATTGTGATGCAGGTGAGGATGAGACTTTTCGGTTTTGATCTCGAGCGGACTGAGCAGCGGTGAGCTAAGCGGTTCGAGCAGATGATCATCGGCTGCCTCTAGCTTGACCTGTGTTGCAATGGTGCCCAGCATAATAGCGTTCTCGGGATCGATGTTCTGAATAGAGCTGGTGATGTCCTCCCACAGCGGTGGCCGCAGGAATGGATCGTCCACTTCGCTGCACAGCATTTCTTTATGTTTCAAGTCTGAATGTTAATGTATTGTTATTTTAAGAATTAAAAGCTGGTCCGGACATTTGTATTTACCATAATAGTATTCCTTGCCACAATCGTTGGCGTAGTTCTCATATCCATGGTTATTGGAGTAGCCTCCACACGACAGACCGGATGGTGAGTGTGCGGACGGCTGATGAAGAATCTCCAGCTCCACGTCCGTATCCAGTTTATGAAGTCGTCCCATCAGCTCGTTCCGATACACCAATTCTGGTGACTAAAAACAGAACAAAAAAATATAAAGAGATTAGACGGATGAAATTAATTCGAATTTTATTTAACGATAGCCATCGATTAATCACAGTACGGGATACATGTACAAATCTTGCGCTATCAAATTGAGTCTCATTTATCAGAGTCTAATAAAATTCAAAGTAGCTAAGCGCAGTTCAGTTTGCCGCCTTCGGCTTTTAAGTTCTTTTGTTTTGTTTTTTAAAGAATGTTGTGTCTTAGACACAGTAGCAGCGTGCGCCAATGGTCATTAATCCGAGTGCGTGCAGGTAAATTCAAGTATATACACTCGCACAGTGGCACCAAAAATTTATTTATTCTCGTATATATGGCTCTTGATGATGTACACTTTATTTATAGCCACCGAAGATTTCACACTTCATTCAAACGCAAATGCGGTGTTGTACGGGATAAATGAGCTCCTAAGAAAATAAATACAAAAAATACCGACATTCTTCATCAACAGCATCGAAAAAAAACGCGTTTTCGAAAAATTCTACTACTACAAACCAACTCTGCATTTCAGTGCGCTGTGTTGCGAAGGTATAAATGTTAAATTTTTTCTTGTTTACTTATCTCTCTAGCTCAAGTGTGAAGTTTTAAGAAACGCATACATATACATAATATACCAAACGATACAAAAAAAAGCAAACGTGCGAGACTGTATCGTTAATAACGCAGTTTGATATCGACAGAGGTGACATATTGTCACACGGAATATTTTCTGCGTTTTACGTTGATTATTAATTACGAACGTGCACAGCGTGACAAATAATCCGAACGAGCGATTAATTTTGGTTAATTGATGCATTAATTATGTGAGTTTGAGAGTTTTTATGCCGGCACGAAGCGATACAGTGAATTATGGTAGATTCGATAGCAGCTGTGCATATATGTTATATGTATATTTTTTTGGTGTTTCTTTTAAATGCCGATCGATTTGTTTTATTCGGTGTCTTTTGCGGTATCTGTTGTATAATTGAGTAGTATTTTGTTTCGTAATAATTGGTTGGACAATACAATTCATTATGTAATTTTCATTTTGAATAATATAAAATGTTGTAATGTGATTTTAAATAAATGGAATATCGGAAATTCTTTAAAAAAGAGAAACTCGACAGAACCTAGAATACATAGCAGCCTTAACCAGTTGGCACACTTAATTATAATATATTATGTAAACATCATCTTGGCACAATGCCTTACAATATATATTACATATACACGGTGCACTTGAAAAACACACCATCGATCGTAATATTTACATTACAATAAACAGAATGCCGGTATGGCGCACACGTTGAAACTACATAATTAACGCCACAGATAAACCATATACAAAACAACATGCAAATATACATACATACACATACACCAGGATATCAATCACCTTATATGCACAACTTACTGACAACTCTCTGCGGTTGTTTCACTTATATATGTGTATTACTGTAAATTGTTGCAAGAAGCGCGTTTCACACTTGTCGAATGCCCGTTGCTCTGTTGAATATTATTCAGGTGTCATACGAACTTCGATTGTATGTTAATATGATGTGGAGAAGAAACGATTTTACGATGAGGCTATATGTGATCGAAACAGAAATTGGGTTTTCAGGTGATCGGTGAGTTTTATTTATAGAATATGAGTGGTGGAGTTTTTTTAATGGTAAAGAAATATAACCAAAAAGTTACAATCTTAGAGAAGAAATTACATTTGAGGACAGTTTTAGTAATAATCATGATGGTTCGATATAATTTTAAACAAATTTGCAATTTCCAATCTGGTTTTATTAGAAATAAAAATGGATTTTAACAAAATAATGTAATAGATGAGTTTTCAGTTTTTTTTTTTAAGTATAGTATAATTTGTATCATCTACCGTATTTTCGCCATTCAAGCTTTCTAAAATATTATTCAGGACTTTAAATCGAATATTTTTCTTATGAACGGTTTCCATCTTCTAATTTATGATATCACCGGTTTTGGTGGTGTCTTTTGCATGCTTTACTACTGTGATCTGTTCATTTAGTATTTTGCCAGCTGCCTAGCTTATTTATGGCCTTCACGCAACAACTCTTTGCAAATTTGAATTGAATCTTTGCTTGCTTGAATTGCATTTTCCTCATCCAGCTTGCTATGTTTTCAATATGGTCGGCATAATACAGCGCATGAGGATGAGGTGGCAGAGGGAGGTCAGAACAGAGTTCTTTGAAGAGCTGTTGTCGTGATGGAGCTTTCGTGAATACTTAGTATTGGCAATACAGCAATCACGATGGATCACAGCGCAACTGCTCACAAACACAAACATTATAATGCTAGCACTAAGAAACAGCAAAATGGAGTCCTTCTTAAATTCTTCCTCAAGAATTCCGATTGAATAATTAATCAACCGTGCAATGCCTATGTGGTCTGCTGATGTTAAAGCAGCTGTGTTAAGCAAGTATTTTTGCTTGTAGGATTCCTCATACGTTAAAAATAAACCTCCAAGTCGAATCTGTCGTTCAAAAGCACCACACGAAATGGTTTTTCAATGCATTCCGGATAACGTTGATGCTGTGCTTCAAACTGGACGATGCTTCTCCAATGAGGAATTGTGTCGATTTCTTTTCATTGCTCCTCTTCTCAAGAAGCTTATTCTTCAAGCTATCTTAATTTAGTGTCCTTACACACATTTGAATATAATTTATAATATTACTATTCGACGTCTCAGAAAAAAAACATACATTTACTTATTTTTGTTGCCCTGGTAATAACCCATAATGTTGATATTTAGCCGTCCCGTTTCTTTTCTCCATCTCTTTTATATCCTGATGAAACCGTTCCCCTTGCTCTTCAAGCACATCACCCAAGTTAATTTTAAGGAAAAAAGTAAGATAGTCTAATTCTTGACTTTATGGCCTTATCAAACAAGCAAGAGTTTAGCCACAATATGTTCACGGAGGCTTTCACATTGCCACCAAACTTAGTCACAACCCATTTAAAGAATATAAAAGCTTTCTATTTTCTTAGAATGTAACATCATTTTACGAATTTCAAGCTCAAAACAATCTTTGGCCAAATTGTTTTATTAATGGGGAGGTATGGTTTGGCGCTGAGCGGCAACTGTTTCGGTCTCTATTGTATTACTTTTATCCCTTCTTTTCGTCTCTTCGTCTCTTCGTCTCTGCGATGTAGAATATATATTTCTGGGATCGTTGTCTGGGTGGTTTCACGCAAAACAACATTGAAAGCTACAGCCAACTCATCCGGAAAATGAGTCCTAAATCAGTGAGTGGTACTGCATCTGTCGTTGAAATTGCAGCATATGTAGCAGCATAACTTTTTAGCGAAGAATCTACTGCTTTTATGACCTTCAAGCAAGATATGGGCATTACTTCAGGAGCAAAAAACGGTCTTAGATAACGTAGATGATATTGATGTGCTGTATGCATCGATGATGACATGTACGTAATATATTTTATAAGAAAATCCAGTCTTTTTCACCCAACCGATCGTTATGAAATTTTGTACACATATTCTACATATATATAGCTCACTAGTTACGTCGAGATTTTTTTTAAATCTAATTTCTAACAAATTTATAATAACAAATAGGTATATTTATGAAGAAAGCATTTTGATTTTTTGGTTTCAGATGATCCAGTGATGCTGTAGTCTGGTCACCGCACAAAAGCTTTTTTTCTAGGCGCCTGCGGATATCTACAATAAATCCGTTATTTCTCTCTATTTTAACTCTATGTTAAAATTGTATTTAATTTTAGATTTTTTTTTAAATTTTAACCCATGATACTAAAAAAGTACTGTACCCACAACACTTTAAACTAGAAATACATAAAACCCATAATGTAAAAAACCCACAATTCATGAAACCTATATTTATTTATATATTATTTATAATTAATTAAGAAATAATTTGAAATAATCAGTAGAATTTGTTATTTCATATTCACAAAAATTCCCATAAAACTCAAAATGTTGTTTAAACAAATTATTAATAATTTCAAAATACACATTTTAACTAAATACTCTTAAAAAAACCTGTTGTAAATTTTTAAGCTTTAAGGTACTTCTAAAGTACCATATGTTATTATCTACAAAAACAAACCTTGAGAGCTACATTTAATGAACTCTTCATTATTTTATGATTTTTTAGATTTAGTATTAGATAAGTTGAGTGGTTCTGGGTAACTTCCGTTCCCGACCATTCAGACAAGTACGAACGAACTTCATACTGTAAGATGTCCTTTTTTAAATAATCCAATCAATAAATTCAAAATTTGACTTCTCCACAGCTTTTGTAAGTATTCAGTACGATTATGATTGAGTATTTTTAATTTTATTTTAAACAGTTTTAGATAATCAGTACGATCTCAAATCTAGCAGTTGATTCGTAAAATTCCAAATATTTCTTAAAATTGACCAAACAAATGAATTTTTGTCAATTTTAACAATTTCTGTATGTCCGTATCATCCTAAAATTATCAAAAATTATCCAAAAATAATAAATAAAAATAATTATACATTTTCATCATGATGCATATACAAATATAACCACATTTCTGGGAATCAATTTTATTAACCCGCTAGACAAACCCAGAACCAACAAAATAAATGTTGAAATAAACAATATAACTAATTTCTTGCCAAACAAATTGTTCGCTGGAAAACTTAAAACGCGTCCGATAACAAAAATGATTGAATAATGTCATGTGCCCAGAAAACTTTTATTTGTTTACATTCACGCACCGATAAGAAAATACACAAAATTTTGCCTGTGCACATATTTACATCGTATTTCGTACTTTACCCAATCTATATAATTCTATATACACATTAGCAAGGTGATTTTATGGCAGCAACATTGCGCAGACCTGCAATTATTCGTTTAAACGATGAGTACAAACATATATTTATTTATATGCGACAAAACACGCGCGAAATCGAATAAAGATAACAAAATATTTGTTTATGTGTGTTTCTTCGAAAATCTATTGACTCTCCTGATGATAAGAAATCGTGTGTCATACATTGGGTTTTGTATATGTATGTGTGCATGTATTTGCTCTTTTTTTCTAATATTTGCGAGCTTTGCAAAAGAACGTGAGTATACTTAAATTCGCACAAAAAAGCACTTACCCACGACAGCGACGCGATGTAAATGTGTGTGTGTGTGTACACGCGAAATGAATTGAACCATAGCAGAGTATAAGTACTATATATATATATAAATAGTCATAAATGTATGTACTCGTATGTTTGTCGTTTTTTTTTTTAAATAAATAAAGTGTTTGTGCCAGAATTGTCGCACGCGTCGAGCGCACTATCTCGGAAACAAACGCGCAAACACACAAATTGTATATCGCAAGTTTTGCGGACGACAACGCGACGATATGCAACTCAAGAACGACACCACTCGAATATACAATGTATATAAATACATATATGCAAACATTATGTACAAATAAATACATGAATTGGAAGAGTGACTGTGTGTGTGTATTATGCATATATAAATATGCATGGAAATTCCTCTATCTTAATGTTCGACGTATTTATGGTGTTTGCGATGGAGCACGAGTTCCTGAAACGCGTTTCACAATCGCTCTGCGGCGATACTAGAGAAAGACTTGTGGATATTGGTTTTTAAACACACGGGTCATAAAAATTGGCAATTTCCTGTCAAATTGACTGTGTCTCTGGTCGATGGTCTGCTAATTCTGATCTTGTTCGACATTGTTTATTGCACTATATATATATTTTCGACTATATGTTTTTGTTAACATAATAATTATTTGAACACCTTCTTAGCCTTGCGTTGCGAGCTTTCGAAAAACCAAGTGTCGTAGTTCACTGAACTGCGTTTACCATCATGCAATACGATTTAATTTCCGCCATCCCACGCACATTCTGCACAGATCTTATCTTTAATATCAAATCAATCGATTTGTAAACATCTAATTTCAAAATCATCATTAAACTTATCTTAAGGCTCACACATACACACGCAAAGGTATATAGATTCAAAGAAGAAGAAGAAGCAGCAAAAAAATGCGCAAGCGCACAGACACTCACTAAATAGCTTAGCACGCACGCTTTCATATGCTGTATAGCTGCTACCGAACACTTAACTAATCCGTCTTCTTAAATGGCCGAGCCAGCGAACGGACGACGGCTGGTAAATATGGCATACCTATCTACATACATATAATATATACCTGTCATGAGTGTGTGCGTGCGCATGTATATACTTATAAAGATCATCGCCAAGACGGTGTCTATTATTTATCTTTACCGAATTAATAATGCTTATCGCTCTGTTGACCGTTTAAATTAAATAATAAAAGTAAACAGATTCGAAGGTATGCCGACTTATAAATTAAATTATGATTTATTGAATGGTTTTCTGTGCAAATGTCGGTCGTCTAAATATATACAATTATATACATATGTCTGTGTGTGCGTGTGTTTATAGGCTTGAGGCTATACACAGTAAACCATTTATGATTTTAGTTCGTGTGCACGCGATCTATTAATATATATTTAAAAATGTTAAGTTGCCGCCGTTTATTTGCTTACTAACGAAGAGAAAATTGTTTTATTGCAACAAACGTGTGTTTATTAGAAAAAAGGATATTTTAGTATGGAGAAAGGTCTATCTTATGGACGAATGAAATAATAATAAGAGATTTCACTGACAGAGTACGTTTGATATGTAGGCTGAAACAATGATGATTTAATTGATATAAAAGACCACGTAACTAAACAAAGACTATTCAGTGTTTTTGTGTTCAAACGAAGGGCTAAAAACTTTATTTTTATTAAATACTGCAGAATGGTTGTGCAATTACACATTTATAAATGTTGTTAAACTGTATTACAACAATAATTACAATTCATCCTGTAATTTTCAAAAACAATTACGATTTTTTTTGTTTTTTTTTATAATTATTATTTATTATTTTTAGAAGAGTTTAAATAATGCTTTTCTTATTTGCAAAAATAAGGGTTTATTACAATTTAAAAAAAAAAACAAAATAAGAATTATAACTTATGTACTCTGAAAATAAAAAAAAATCATGTTATAACAATATTAAAAAATCGATAAATTGAAACAAAAAATATTTAACTTTATATTTAAAAAAAAAGTTATATTAAAGTAAGATTGGTTATAAAAAGTTATATTAAAGTAGGATAGGTTAAAAAAGTGTTTTTTTTCTTTTTCATAAATGTCTTCAAAATTACAATATCAATATCAAATATATAATATCATCTCCTCAAAGGATTTTTCGAAATTCGAATTATTGTTGTTATAACAATTTGAATAAAAAAAAACTTTAAACGCATTTTTCTCGAAATGACTTTTTTTGAACTTTTTTGAAAAATTCGAGCCAATCAAAAAATATATATATTTCCGGTTTTCCGTACGAGGGGACCTTCCTAGCGTTATTCCTGACAATATGATTTGTTTTTGATACGACCTTTCGTTTTCGAGTTAGGTGGACACTCGTTTACCTACACATTTTTGTGAAGTCATTTTGCGGACTCCTTGATAAAAATACATAGACACATGAACAAGGACGGAAAAGGGTTGCACGTCTACTTTCACATAAAAAACCCCGACTTGACAAACTGAAAAAAGCCAGAGCCACAAATCGTAATTGTTTTATGCTTCGACCAAGGATCCACCTTAAATATAACATAAAAATCGAAAATATCAAAATTATATTAAATATAAACTAAAAATCGAAAAAATCAAAAGATTGTATTCAATATATCTGTGTTTCTACACTAGGCAAGACCGCTTAGGAGAAAAAGTTTTATTTCATAAATGCAAACAAAATCTGTTAAAAAAAAACTTTAAAGCTCTCTAGAAAAAAAACAAAAAGTGACTAATGCGGATTTGCCTTATTACCACAGATGTGTATATTGATTTATGATTTTTACTTTATATTTAATATAATTTCGTTGTTTTTATATTTTTAATAACACGGGCTTTATTAAATATATACAACAAAATCTTTACCTAGTCAACTGTGTGTTAGCTCGTTAAGACCTTTCCAACAAGATATAGCATGACCCGATGCGGTGAATTCAACTAGAACTACGCGCTTGCAACGACATCTAGCGAAAATACCGCAAACTTTTTTGACACTTTTAATTCAGCTCAAGGTGGTTTGTTTTTGTTTTTTGTATAGAATTACAAAATCTAAATTTCTTCATATTTTTTTTTATAAATCTAAAATTCTTTGCCTGAAATATGGACATCAAAATATAGCAAATAAACCTTTTTCTAAATTTTTAGTTCAGGTCATAGCCACAGCCACACAGATTAAAATACTTTTTAGATTTGCCGAAATCGTGATAGCTAGCGGAGATTTTTTTTACATACGGTGCTTCATCACGCTGTAACGTCTGAAGTTTTATTTTTTTCCCTTTTCTTTTTTTAAAATGTAGGTGAATAGACACTAAATATATGTTAAAAAATTTCAAGTTCTATCTTTTAATCGCCCGTAGAAAAAGAATGCAAAAAACAGTTAAAAACGGCCTCAAAACAAATCAGATTGACTGATAAGTTTATTTAAACCTCAGGGCTCAGCCAATATTAGATGCATATATGCCATGCATATGGACTGAGACTGTAACGTAAAGATTGCAGCAAAAAATAACATTTAATTTATAAACATTGGAATTTATTATGAACATCTTGAAGTGTATTTTAAAATATTTTGAATTAATTACAAAGAATTACGGCTTTCACGAAATGCGGGTTTTGTAAATTATGGGATTTAAGTGTTGCATGAATACAGTGTTGTGGGTTTTGCGCATTGGTTGTATGTGAAGCTATTTGAATAAAAACGAAACATTCCATTATGATGTTATCGGTAAATATATACTAATGGAAAAGATATATTTTTATTTATTTTTTTCGATATTGCCTGCCATTATTATCCTTATATTTTGTATACATTTTGTTTGCTCGAAAAAGTCAATATTTACTCTAACGTCTCCGATGTTTCTTCGTTTGTTCGGTCAATTCTTAGTGAAGATTTTAATAAAATTGTAGGTTTACTTTTTAATTTTAATTTTTTAATTTTTAATTTTGTGATTACATTATACAGAAAAATTGGATCAACAAAAGTCTGCAGCCCATAATTTAGATGAATTAATAAAATGGTATATTTTTTGGAAAAGCTGTCGATGACAGAAATTTCATGGGATCCTGCAGTTTTAAAAAATATGTTATGTATTGCTATAAAGGTTAATAATTGGGGTCTATTTAAACACAGCTTCGATTGAAAAGAATAATCGAGTCATATTTATGATGAGCATCAGAAATACTTTTCAGACATCAGCCTTCAGACAATTCTCAAACGGACTGTCCAGAGTCGCCTCCATAACTTTGGTCATCGTGGCTGCATTGTCTTATATATTTCAAACGATTCCAACAAAAAAACATTTAAAAACGATTGCCGTACCTAACACGCCATTATTTTGGAAGTAGATTCTCTGGAGCGATGAATCCAATTTTAGGTCGGAAGGTCTTGATAGTGTAGCCCGAGTCCAGCGGTACACTATCAAGTCCTCCGACCCAAAATTGGATTAATCGCTCCAGAGAAATAGCTTCCAAAATTATAGAGTTTTTTGTACGACAATCGTTTTTAAATGTTTTTATGGAATCGTGAATTCGGCCACGTTTACCAAACTAATGGAACCTACTCTGGAGAGTCCGTTTGAAAATAATCCTAAAGATCCACGGATGTCAGAAAATTGACTCGATCATCGTTTTCGGTAGATTTTATAGGCCGTTTCGATCCAATATTTCTGTTCAATTTAAACATAAGATTAAAAAAATTAAACCTAAAATCACGATTTTATTATAATATTTACTAAAAAATACATCGAAGAAACCATAACCACACACAAATTATGCGTTTCTAATTAATTGTCCGGATTAAATATTTGTTTTTCATTTGACCTTTTAAATAAATAACCGCAAACAAAATTTATACAAGCTATAAGGCAATATTTAAAAAAAATTAAACGATTTAAGCTATTTCAAAATAGTTTCTAGTACAATAAATATAATATATAAAAAATGTCGTTTCCAATTAGTTGTCTGCCACTGTATATAACTGCCTTTGAAAGGATGCTTTTGTTCTGTTACCGGTTAACGTAAAGAAATTTTCAAATGAATTCCCGCAAATAAACTGGCCTTACTGTAGATGTAGAGGTATTTTTAATGTTCCTTAATATTTTGTGTTTTTGTCCATGTCCTCATGTATGAGAATACAAATATACATTCGAATGGCGTAAATGTATACTTATATATTTATGTATTCACTTTTCTAATATGTAATTTATGATATTTAAATGGTTTATGCAATCGCATTATCACACAAACTCAATTCAAAAATATATACTTGAACCGAAACACTGATCTTCGAATGTCATTTTATGAAAGTAACACAAATCCATACACACTCTCATATACAACAAATATACTAAATATATGCGCAGACAATATGTCATCGTAAATTATACCGTTTCGCGTGATTCACACAGCTAAAGTTCACACATTTAAAGAAAACTCATTTGTACAAAAATAATTGACAACGTGATTTCAACAGATCGCAGATTTTGTATATATATATATATTGTAATATAATATATTTCTACTCTTCGTTCGGAATGCAATTTTGAACACACCATAAATAAATACACGAAAAATTCCCTAGTGCACGTCTTCGATATTTTCTTCAAATCGCGTCTAACATATATAAATAATGCGCGCAAGCATGTTCCGATTATACGTGTATATGTGTATGTTTAACATTTAAGCGCGACATCGCAGAGACACACATCGAACCGTGGTATATTGCTGCAACCGAAACACTATAACATTTAACTCAGTTTTACATAATCGATTGATTTTCCGCAGGCATTTCCCGCACGTCGTCGAGCACGCTTGCTAATCTGCTCTTATCAATTTGCTCGTGCGCGCGCCACACGTACGTGTGCGCCGCGCCGCCGCGTGCGCTCATAGCCGATCTGTCGTCGCGTTTAACCCAATAATACGCTCTGGCTGCTGCTGCGCAAATGTGTAATAATTATATAGGTGCATGTACCACTCACATGTACGTATGTATGTGCACATAAATGCATTATTTTAATATATACGATTTAACACTATTACCATATACCAACACTGAGATACACACATACACACATATGATGCAATTTTCGCGAAGAATGTTCTGCGAAGAATTCAGAACAAAATATCAAAATCGTGACCAATTCAATTACATGCAGACCCGCGAGTACACATATATGTTTTATAGATATTTAGTTGCTGTGTGTGTGTGTGTAGGTTAGAGCGCATTGCTCAGATGTGGTTTACCAATATATGAAGATTGCGCGTTCCCAATGGCCACCGCATGTACGCGTAAACAATCTATATAAACTCGTAAATATACGTGTAATTGAATTTGAAGAATTGTGTCAGGCATTCTTTTCAATTTCTATTATTTACCGATTTAAATATATTCTTTGATAGTTATATTGACCATCAGCCTTCTCTAAGACATTTCATAAGAGACTACTCACAGCTCGAACTTTTATCTAAACGTTGGTTATTTTGAAAAGAATTCATGAAATGCAGAGGAAATATTTTTAGCCAGGCGAAAAGGCTTGGCTCTCTCCGTTTTAAAAGCTTTCCTCGGGTGACGTGAAAGCGCAGTATAGGCCAATTTCTGCCCTTCTTGATGAACATATTTTTGCTTGAAAATCATAAAATTCTAACAAATTTAAAAATAAATATATTTCTCACGAAAAATTAATTAAGTCAATTAAATGATGTAATCTACAATCTAAGCATCAAATGAATCACGCGGATAACCAAATAAGTATATTTAAAGTGTACAATGTACACACATCTGATCATATAAATACATATAATTAAGTAATTCTCTGACACACACATACACAGAAAGATTAAATACCGGGCAGCAAACACAGTGATTACACTTATTGAGCCCATTGCTCATTGAATCGACTCAATCAAATCACGCGCAATTTACCTGGAGTGCACAAACACATATGGGAAAAAACGTGTAAGGTCGGATTGATTGCGCATGACATAAGGATGTGATATCCAAGTGCGTATGTATATGTATGTGTGTATGTTTTGTGTGATCGTGCATTGCACAAAACCTTGACTAATCAATGCCTGCTGCCCGCGGCTCAAGCGCACTTGCATTGATTACCCATACTCTTTGCTGCGCAGCGCGGCCAGCTCGCGGAATCTGCATAATTCAAATTAATGGCATGTTCCGATATACGATAATGTAATGGCATACTTATACTTAAGACCAAAGTGTGTTATTGTGTATAAATTTTCATTACACATACATATAGACACAATTATACGATATTTATTGTTATTATTTGTTTTGAATTAGTTTCGTTTCCTTCAAAATACCAATTCTAATTTAAATAATACACATTTTGGTCGTAAACCACACACCGCAGCGATACGAATACACGATTACATATATACACTTACATATACATAGCATACATATATGTATATAAATCTCTGTAGAAACACACACAAATACACAGACAAAAGGTCACGAGCGGCATTAACACCCAGAAGACGTTGCGCGATGTCCAGATGACAATTTCGGATCGGATCCATGTAAATTCGGTAATTTATGACTCGTAAATATTGTCGCGTTCGACTCGAAATCAGTAATTTGTGTCGACTTAATGTAATTTATATTGAATATATTGGTTGTTGCGCTTGTATTGGATTGTATTTTTTTGTTTGTGAGTGTGTATAAGTGCTCTGTATTATATGAAGGTACCTGTTTTTAGTGTGTTTATATGTATTGTGCGTGCTTATTGTGACTCAAGAATCGAACTGAGCTCATTGATAAAGAGAAGAATTTATTTGTAATGTTTGTTTGTTTTTTTAAATTATTATGTTTTTCATAGTTAACAATATTTTACATCTTGGACACAGTAATGATTTAAAAATGCTTTTTAATGATATAGTTCGTTTATCCTTGTATTTGGAAATGTGTGCCTTTCATAATGTGAAATTTTACACCACAGAATTTCGGGTCGTGGACTTACAGCCTTTATAGAATACCAAATTGCAGTTATAAAACAACGACCACTACAATAAAAGTTTTAATCTCGGATAAAATGTTTATTGTTTTATTAAGGAAAAGATGCATGAAAATCCGTGCTGTGAAAAGCCAAAAAGAGAAAAATTCAATAAAAATTGCGGATTACTCAAACTTGTTATTTTATTTTATGCCTTTGCGGTTGGTCTCTTGATCCTTTGTTCATATTATCAAATCTTCTTCATTCAAAATGTTATCATTTTTTTTGTTAAAGGCCATCCAAACAATTAATTATTATTAATTCATTTTTAACGTATCATAATATATAAAAAAAACCATTCAAATTGACAACAAATACAATTCCATTGAATTTAAAACGGACGCAAAGTCATTTATCAAAATTTAAATATAAATAAATGCACAAGTGACTGTCAATTCGTGATTTGTAAATGATCATTTGTTTATTATCATTATGGTATTTTCTATATACATATATAAACTCAAACACAAACACACACAATGACACTATTGTAATTCCAATTTATATGTATATGGTACACATATTCAAATTATGTTTACAGGTATATACGTAAATGGGCCGCATAAACGCAATTACACTATTAGCGCATGGCGCACGTTCAGCATAATGCATTTACATAAAATTTAGAACGAGAGTTCGTGTTTATTATAAATATATATAGACAAATACAGTCTGTCTGTGACTAATTTGTTGTTGTGACTTTGATGCACTTACACAACCACATAATTATACACTTTTATATCGTATATATTGTATATATACAAATAAACCTATACTATTGGGTGGTCCGATCAGAATATATATATGTGTCCGTCTCCAACGTTCGATTGTGTTGAGCTTGTCAGCGCTGGATGATCGTGCACAATCAAATATTTAAATAACATATCATATGAATTAAAATTTCTAATAAACATTGAGTACATTATTTATGTGTGGACATTTTGCATAAACATGTTTTTTTTGTCGTGCGCTTGCGTGAACTTAACCACTATCGGACACAAATATTCAAACACTCACAGTTTTTTTTTTTATTTTAACAAATTAATAAATTAAGAAGCACGCATCAGTCGATCGATGTTGTGCCGAATAAATTATCGCCAGTGAAACGGTTCAATTTGTTTGTTTTGCATAAATATGTGAATGTGTGAGTTTTTCTTGTTTGATCGTAAGCGTATCGCTTTAATGGGTAAATATATGGCCATTCAAAATAAATTTGTTGACATAGACGCACATGAAAGCGTTTTATAGTAAGCACTAAGTTTTTGGAGAAAAAAGGTGACAGATAGACAACTGTTATTAATTTGTTTTGGATAGGTACATTGTATATGATATTTTTTTAATTATTTTTTTTTGCGGAAGAGATATTATTAATAATTTTTAGGTATATAGGTCCTTGCTACCGATTTCTAGTAAGTAGTTCTTTAAAAGACCATTAAATGAAGTATTGCAGTACAAAGTACCGTAAAAGAACTATAAACGTACTTTTAAAATCATGTGATAAATATAATTTTGAAAAATCATTATTATTATACTGTGAATATAGCTGATCTTTCTTAATTTTCAAGCAAATCCGTTTTGATTTTGTTCATATCTACAAATTTCTTTTAGTTTTAAACCAGCGTCCGAACAGAACAGTTTTGAGTCAAAACTGCTAGTTGACCATGGAATTGTATTTTATTACATAATTTACATGTATATAGTTCTGAATAAATCCTTAAAGAACCCTTCAAGAGAATGTTCTTTGAAAATAATCCTTATATTCACAACGGTCACTAAATTGAGTTTAAACTAGCTATTATTTTAAGGGTAATCTAAAAAAAAACAATGAAAAATTGTGTACTCCATCAGCCACTTGTGTTTTTTTAAATTAAATAAATGTTACATACACTTTTGCTATTAAATCTACCGTAAAGGAACTCTAAAAGTACCTTTTAAAGCATATGATATATAATTAAAAATTAATTCTTTAAACATAGCTGAATTCCAATCAATCTTTCCAAAATCACTTCCGATTGCCGTTTGAAATATTTTGTAATCCAAAGTAAAGTGTTTTCTATCGTAGTTTTGAACCTGAGAATGTCTATGTTCAACGTGAAAATTTATATATTTTGTTCATTTTGAATGAATTTTTTGACTATTTTAATGAACCGTACTCTAAAATACGATTGATGATCACTGACGTTGCTAGATACTTAAAATGTAGTATTATTAACAGCCATATTTATTCCTAGCCATTTCTCTTACTCTTCGAGTGTTCTTTAAGATTAAGAGATATTACCAGGAATCTTTTATCACAAAAAAATATTTAATCGTTACTTAATTGACTTTCAACTTGAGTATTTTTTTTTTCATTTTCCAAAATAAGTTTACTTGAGTCAATCAATGTTTCGATTTCCAACCTGCCGGTAATTGTCAAATTCGCAAATGTCTCAACTTCCGAAAATTGTTGAAATTGGATTTTTGCTCTAAACTTGGAATTTTGACAGATTTTCCTGTCTTCACCAAACGACTTCGACTTTCACTGGATAATAAAGAAATATAATTAAATGGTCACTGCAATTTACAGGGTGGATTTATCTTTTTCAAAATTCCTACACAACTGATTCCAAAAAAAAAACATGCTCTAAACCAAATTTGAGAAACGAGACATCTTCTTCATCTGCCAAACTTCTTCAGAAACTATTTTTTTTCGGATGAAAAAAAAACGATGTGCTACAACTTGTACTAGTATAGAATATTGCCATCATTACGCAGACAATTAAGCAAAATATTAATTTTGACCCAAAATTGTATATAACATATATTTATCGGGTAGAAAAATCCTTCGATTACAAACAAAATTTGTGTAAAAACTTTTAGACTGATTGGTTAGGCCGTTTACGAGATATCGTGCTCACCGCAAAATGATTTTTTTATAGGAGCAAAAAGTCCCAGACTTGATGACATGTAGATGGGCCACCTGTAAAACTGCAACAACTCAATGTTTTGTAAAATCATGGAAAAGGATGAATTTCGTGTGCTTTAAACATTATTATTTAAAACGAAAATCTGCAAAATAACAAAGTAAAAGCTTGAGAATTATTATGGGATCAATGCTATGCTTTGAATTTAAGTTTGGCCGTACGAGCACAATAGACGAACAGAGTTCAGGCAGGTCGTCGCAGTTGACCACGGTCGAAATTATCGAATTAAAATAACTTCTCCTGATCGGTGTACTCTTTTTTCACCAAACGCACCAGCTGACATTCTTATTTGCCTGATATCGTCTTATGCGACAACTATCTGTTCCCAAAACTCAAAAGATGATTCGTTGGTCAGTGCTTCTAATAGAATGAAGATGTGATTACTGATACAATCGTCTATTTTCAATTATTTTGACTACTATAACATTTCATTGATCGAATACAGCTATATACGTTGTATAAACATTTTTTTATAAAAGTACACAGGAATATCCTGTGAAAACTTCTATTCAATCTGAATAAAAGCTATTTCGTAATTGCTTTTTTCCCCCCGTTTTCGAAACTATTGATCGCACACCGATATAAAGCATTGAAAAAACTTTTATTTGTGTTAGTATTTAGATAGAGCTCGAAATTTCGTATTGTAATATATTTTATAATTTTAACAAAATGTGCGGAAATCGTAAAAATACTAAACAAGATCAGGACGAAAGTTTTAGAGATAAATTTCGACCAAGAATAAGAAAAAATATGAAAATAAAAATATGAAAAAAGATGTTGTAATGTATGTAGAATTAAGTTTAGATCTTTTATTAGAACGATGTGTTGGTAGTTTCACTCAAAACTCAAAACAATAAAAGTTTTAATCAACTTGTCTGGAAAATCGCTCCGAAACATCTTTAAGCTGGGTTACCGGTAGTTGAACTAGCTCATTTAAGCTTATTTCCATGGGAATCAACATCGGTCATTCTGTCCACTAATATGCCCGGCAAGATGACAACACTCAAACAGAACTCGCCGAACTAAAATCTTCGCAATGAAGCAAGAATACCTCGTAGACAACGAAAAAAATATTCTATGAACTCAGAGGATGATTCTATGTAAGTTTGAAAAAAACTTTATTTAATATTTCAATTACTTTTGATAATTTTTATAATTTCGATTGCTTTTAAAACCACTTTTTTATTAAGATTTTTTACTAACAATTACCACACAATCAAAACAATCAACATTCACAAATCGCATATTTTTCAATATACTTCTACTCTCGTTCATCCAAAAGATAGTTTCTTATTATTATATATTATACAAAATTCATAAAATTAGTTTTTTTTTATTTCAGAAACACAAGTTTTACCACCGAACGACGGATTTTTTTGAAGTGCCTCCAATCTACGCCACCACGGGATAAATAAATAATATTTTTTATACAAAAAATCCAACGTACTCTCCAAAATCTACGGATCTACCGCCACCACAGGATAATTAGTTAATATTTTGTAAATATATTCACTAAAAACTGAGAAAAAATCGCAAAAATCTACTTTTTCGACCATGGAAACAATCATCACCCCTAATAAATTAAAATGTCGACTTATTTTACGAATCATTTAAGGCACCGTGCGAATATGTTTTTTTTAATTTTATTTATTAGTGTGATTAAATTATTTGTTTATTCGGTAGTAACACAATTTGGCAAAATAGATTATTAGCCTATTGCTGCATAATTTACAATATAAGTTATTCAAAAGCCCAATTACTCAAACATATCTTCGAATTACTTCTCCATCCGGCGTATTCTCCAGATCTGATTTTTTTTAAATGTCGTCTATAATTATGTTAAATCATTCATTATTGAACCTTAAACTTAAAATATAAAATTTAAGAATCATCCGTAATCACAGAGATAATATGACATTTAGTTCGCATTTTCCACTTATTTGTAAATGTATTAACAACTAATGTTTTGCCTTATTTAAAAATATAAATGATTATGAATTCCAAACTTACTTTTTTCCAATCAGAAATTGACTCATAAAATCAGCGCACAATTGCTAATAAACCACATATTCAACATACGCGCACAGTCACTCACCATTTGCCGCCATTTATCAACTCTAACAATAAATAATAAATAAATATATATATATACATACCATGATGTAAATAAATCTCTGCACAGTACAGTACACAACACAACAAATCGCCATCATGCGCAACCGCGCACAATTTAATATCGATTTAATGAACAAAACGGCGAAAAGAATCGCTCGCGTGCGGGTCAAAGAAATCAAAGACCTAATACATATATGCAAGCCAATGGTTATATATAATATTTTTGTGTTGTGCAGCATAATATGTACCTACATAACATTCAACAATATATTCTTATTTGCATTAATATGTCGCCGCCAATTATTTATGAACAGTTTTGTAACGCGAGAGAGCTCAAGGAAAACGAAACACGTGCACATATAGGTAGGCAAGCTGCACACATACACAGACAGAACTCAACAAACTCAAGAATGAATTAGTGTACGTATATATGCATTAAGAAATGCCCTGCAAAGTCATTTAATAGAATATTATATATAAATAGCGTATATTTTGTATTCAAATTGCGACGAACTGCGCGCGACACAGAATATATGTTCGTTAATATACACATAACGTATTTGCGCATTTATATATAGACACCAGAGAGATTTTATCATCGCGCGAAAGACGATTTTATCGGTGGTCAGGCGTGCACGTATAAAACTTATAAAGTGTATACATGTATTTTCAATATGCGCACTTTATATAATATTCTAGAATTGAATGGGGTTTCTTGAAATGTGTGTTTGCAAATCAACACTTTTAGGTCATCGTAGCGATATATACATAAAACATAATATATATGCTGCCACCACAGTGAATTTATGATCGCGATACGCAGAAATACACTTTTATATATATATTTCTACAATAATATATATAAATACCCAAATACTGACGAAAATGACATGCACTATTTAAATTACGCGGATCTTTAATGTTATGCATGCGCCCTCCCCCCGACAAAACAACACGAAAAATAACAAAACTTTTGAACGGTTGGTGTCTGCACCGCAGGACACCTGTGCGCGTGTACGTTGCTTACGGACAAACACCTCTGAGAGACGGTTTGGCCGGCCGGCGGGCACACGCGCAACACCTACAAATCAAATCAATTAAATCGCCGCCGTTCACTTTATATCGATTTGAAAATATTCGAATAGTCATAATTAATTATTTATACCAATTTGTAGCAGCATGAACTTGCACATATAAACACACAATAAATTAATATTAATTTTGTGGTCGCCGCTGTTGTTGTTGTTGTTGTAATTCAATTTAGATGCGCGTCCATTGCGTCACAATCCTCTGTGTATATAATTCGATAGTGATAAAATCTCTTCATTCTATGCGCACGCACACATCTTCACCCGCTTTATATTTACAGGTATGTATAAGTCTGTTTGCTTGTGTGTGTCTGAAGAACCGATAAAACGAGACGCATTCTTAAAAAGGTGTAAATGTTTATATATGTTCTTGAATATACTATACACAAAGTTTATGTATTTTAATGTAAACGTTTATATATATATATACATACATATATAAATATATATATATATATATATATATATTTGGGACTCTTGAAGCGCGCCCGCAAGAACAGATATTTATACGCGAACGAGCTCGTTTCATGTCAATTAGAGAGGACAGCACAGAACTAACACCTTTTTATCGCTTGCAAGCGCTGCGGAGATACGAAATTAAAATTTATTGCCGTGTGCTATAGCGATCAGAATTTTGATGCTCGCTATGTTGGAAATTTAAAAGTATTATTTACGTTTAATTTTATATATATATTGAAGATATGGATTTAAATTTGTTGTTTGAGGACTTTTGACTGGCTTTAAAAATATAAAATATGAAATTTAGACTAATTAGCTTGATAATTAGTTTGAAAACCAAAAATTTAGTGTTTTGTTTGAAATATATTTGAATGATGCTGAGCTGGTAATAATTAACCTTCAAATAAACGATTTCTATTAGTTGGAAGCAAAATATAAGCTTTTTCACACTCATGAAACTGATACTCAATGGCCTCTATATGAATGAAAAGACAAGTGTAAAGTATCGATTTCATAATAATAATATGCCAAATACGGATAACGGTGTATTTTAGAAAAAATAAAATGTCTTTATTATTTTATCCGCTATATCGTCAAATTTATATTTAATTAAAAACAAATAAATTATTATAATTTAGATATGCAAAACAAATGTATTTAGAAACCATAAATTATTGAAAATCGGAATTGTTGTATTTTTCCAGTTGAAGATTAGGAAGATTGGTTGCATTGTAATTTATATTTAAAAAGGTTTTGTGGCTTTGCAAACAATCAAATAAATCTTATTCCGAATTCAGTAACACAAAAAGCCAGAGCAGGTGAAAAGATACAGACTGCTATAAATAAGATTGAGAAGGATAACCAAACGAATTAGAATTGGAACAGGGGAAACATCCAGAGGATAACGATCTGGATGACCTGACAATATATTATGGGAAACAATCCGTGATATTTACTGAGGTATAGAAGTCCATATAACAGTGAACTAGTGCGAGGAGTTTGAGAACCATCCTAAAAAACGATTTTGGAATTTGTATAACAAAAATTTTGTAATTTTTTAGTAAAAAATCACGATTTGCAATTTTTATAGTAAAAATTCACGATTTTGCAATTTTTATAGTAAAAATTCACGATTTTGCAATTTTTATAGTCAAAATTCACGATTTTGCAATTTTTATATTCAAAATTCAGGATTTTGCAATTTTTATAGTCAAAATTATTAAAAACATTTCCTCCTTCTCCTTTTTTCTTACCATTTGCCATTTTTTATTGCAGAATTCCATAAAATGAAGAACATACAATACACTAAATAATTAAATTAAAAGAAATTCAAAATTTCAAATTTATTTTTATTATTTGGAAGTTCTTTAAGATTACATATTTTATTAGTCATGAAATTATTAGGTACTGTTTGTTGTTTTTTACGTCACATTAAAAATACAAAATGTTCAATCAAAAAAATTACAAAATCCAAAAATCACATTTTCTACAAAGCCAGTATTCAGTTTGGAAACATATGTCTCAAAAAACCAATCATCCCATATTTCACATAAATCGTTCCTAAAGATCTCCATATAACTTAACATGCGCTCGGCGTGCGAGCATTCCACATATTTGCCAAGAACTGAACCTGATGCCTGGCGCAGTAGTCCGTCGTGAAAACCATATTACCACACACACACATATACAACAAACTCATTTACAATTACACTCTATACACATAAATGTTCCTTCCTTGTGCCGCATATGCGCACTCTCGCACATTGTGTAAGTGTTTTATTTTTTACACTCTTCGTGTAACCTATCGCGATACAATGCAGGATCATTAGGTCATATTTGTCACGATTTTTTCCGATGGATTACTTATATATATATTTTATATTATTATATTATATATAAATTTATATATTCAATAAAAACCATTTACGTACGGTCGACATTCTTCTTGAATCTGTGTACTGCATTTGTTTTATGTAACGTGCGCGCGCGCGCGCGACTTCAAAGCGCTCGCTGGCTTGTTCGATGGATTTCCTCATTTCCATTGATCGGGTACATGGATGTGTGTGTGTGTAAATAACTAATTCAATGTACAAGTAATTCAATATTAAACGTAATAGACCATTTTAATATGCCGTCGGCTGCTATATCGATGCTTATTATAAATTACCTGCATTCTCATTTACACACGCGAGTTGCAAATGGAACAGCAAAGAATATATTTCAAAAGTAATAATAATATATATTTTTCGAGATTTTGTTTATCAATAACGGTGAAAAGTTATAGAAGCATATATACTTATTAATCTTAATTTCTATTTGTACGCATGTTCAATAGAAATATCAAAAACGCCTTTTTTATTTCCATTTTGATGTAGCATTAAAATAAAAAAAAATATATCTTAATATTATTAAATAGTTGTGCAGAAATTTAATTAAGGAGGTGCAGCAATAATTCAAAAATGTCCTCCAAATCTTGTGCCTAGATGTAATTGATGAACAACAGAAGTGCAGGCTTTGTTGACCGACAAGCCTGGTTTTTGGCACCCTTTTGTACATATTTACAAAAGATCTCAATTACAGAAGGTCTTGTGGAGTAGTGAATAAGCTATATGGTGGAATATAATGTGATATGTTAGAAAAATATTATTATTTGTAAAGATTTTTAATCATTTCTTTAAGTAATTGTTAACGATGGTTGAAAAAACATCTTTCGTTAATTGGTTAAGAGTTTTCATTTCCAGACTCAGTTTAGTATTTAAATAAGTACATTTTCCTGGAAAATCTTTGACTAGTTCAACCACAGCCTTATTTTTTTTTAAAATATCACAATTTTTTTTAGATAAAAATATTAAAAGTATAAACTATTTTTATCAAGGAAAAAATATCACCGTGATCTAGGAAAAAATATCAACGATTTTTTTTTTTTTAGATAAACATCGGTGAAATTTTTTCCTAGGAAGACACATCATCGATTTTTATCTTGGAAAAAATATCCCCGATTTTTATAATGAAAAAATATCACCGATTTGTACAAAAATTGTAATTTGTAAAAACATCAACGATTTTTATTTAAAAAAAAATATCACGAATTTTATCTAGGAACATATCACCGATTTTTATCTAGGAAAAAATAACACTGATTTTTATCTAGGAAAAAACATCACTGACTCTAGAAAAAAAACTGATTTTATCTAGGACAAAATATCACCGATTTTTATATAAACAAAAATATCACCGACTTTTATTTAGACAAACTATCACCAATTTTTATCTAGGACAATCACCGATTTTTAGTTAGAAAATATATCACTGATTTTTATGTAGACAAAAATATCACCGATTTGTATCTAGACAAAAATATCACCGATTTTTATCTAGACAAAAATATCACCGATTTTTATCTAGACAAAAATATCACCGATTTTTATCTAGACAAAAATATCGCCGATTTTTATCTAGACAAAATATCACCGATTTTTATCTAAGACAAAATATCAGCGAATTTTATCTAAGAAAAAATAGCATCGATTATCTATAAAACTATAAACTAGAAAATATATCACTGATTATTATGTAGACAAAAATACCACCAATTTTTTTCAAAGAAAAAATATCACCGAATTTTATCGATGAAAAATATCATCGATTTTTCAGCAAAAAATCTATACCAGAGTGAAAAGAATCGAAAAATAACTAAAACCGTCTGTTTAGATTATTAATATCCATTTCATAACATAATTTCAGAAATAAATATAAAGCATTTATGCAATTTGTCTGAGTCAGTTGAACATCATAAATCCAACGTAGCACGCGCAACCATATACGGTGTGCATCGATTCTGTACACCTTTCATGCGAAACGCACCCAAGAAGAGTTGTATTATTATTGCACAGCGCCACAAAGTCTCACCAGAAAATTGGGTGCGAACAATTTTTGCACACTGGCTGACTATACGCATCTATTATACCAACCATCCCCGCCACCCGCCGCTACAGCCCGGCCGCACACGCATTTCTTCGTGCATATATTTATAGTGACACCATATGTGTGAGTGTGTGCCCGCGCTCGATCGTTCATTGCAGCAATTGCATAATTTGTGACATCTCATTTACAAATGCAACCAATAAACATTAAACACACGCAATTAAAGAATCGGAATTGATATTTGTTGCGAGCATGTCTTGTAATGACACTAGTACATGCAATTGCAGCAGCCAGTCAAATAAAATGTCGCTAATTTCACGCATTGATCGGGTATTATATAGAGGTGCGCATGCGCGCGATTGCATTTGCATGTCGTTTGTGTGAGTGTCAGCGAGTGCACATATATTTAACTGCATTTATATATAGTTGCTACAAGCTGTGCATAGGCCTAATCGTTATTGATGTGGGTATATTGGTAAATTATTATAATTACGGCGTTTTTAGTGTAATGCGTTCGTACATAAACGAGGAATATAATTAAAATTAATTTGCTCGTACACGCATTAACACACGAATGGTATGGGTGAATTATACAATTGTACGAGTATATTATATATACAGTACTAAATTTCTATGTTGACTGGCGAGGATATAAGTATAATTACTTTTTTTATAACATATACGTCTACGGAATTGTGTGTGTGAATTATTATTTCTCTTGGCGTGTAAAACACGAATATTATTTATTCGCGGCTTTGATAATCATTTATTTAATGTTTATACATTGACAACCGGTAGGCGTTTAATAGGCGCTCTTGGTGTGGATGTGTTGGTGCGCACCACGGATATATGGTATAGCGATGATCTATAACTTCGTTTGCGCAATGTGCACGTGTGTGCTCGACGGTTAATTAAAAAGTGAAAATAAGTACTGTCTATTTACTGGGGGCCACGAGATGAAACGATGAGTTCTCAGCATTTAGTGTTTGTTATCGCTTAGCGGTGCTGTATCGTGGGCGATCGACAAAGATCATTCGATCGGTTAAAGCGATATATGTATAGACAGACATATTACCAAATGCGCGAGATATATAAACAAAACGCTTTTGTTGTATTAAGAAAATCGGTGGGCCTTCGCCCTCAATTTATATAATTTGGTATAATCTCAATAGAAAACGAATTACATCGTTCTTTACTTATGACTCTGTGTTCAATATGTCAAGATAATCTTATAAATGATGCATACGGTCGGCGCTTGATTGCTCGCAATCGATATTCCATATAGAGTCTAAATATATATTGACGAATTAATTGTTCTGCTGCTATTAATCAACGTCCGTGTGTACACACACACATTCAAACAATCTCGTGTAATTATGACGAATTATTTGTAAATACATTTTTGGGGCATCCATTAGAGAGCAGATACCATATGCGCACGTTCTCTGTGCTTTTATGTTATCGGTGAAATGCGTTAAGTATTAATAATTGTATTTAAGTGAGCTTTCGAATTGTGTTGGCACGCCCGCCCTTTCACGACACGTGTGTGTGTGTGTATTTGCTATCTGCATCGATGCAATAAAGCAATTATCCCTTTTAAACGATGCGCGACCGCGTGCAGAGTATACTCAAATGCAGTTATTTGCAATTACCGCTGTACCAAATCAACCAAATGAAGAGAGAAAAAAGCACACATATTGTGTTTAAATAACTGTGCGCGCGCACGTAAACAACAATTACACGGGGCTCTGTTAATAATTCGCACAGTTGACCATGTATATGTATATATAATACAATATACTATATAGTATATTCGCAATGCAGGCGAATTATGTACACCTGAGAGCGGGTGCGCGCGTGGTGTATATATTATATATATATAAATACAATACCGCGGTATTTAAAATACCGTTCCGCGCGTACGGCACCGAAATCGATGCGGTCAGAATATGAAATGAGCATGAACTGTGCGAGATATTTTAATGGATGCGCGCGCGCCCGGCCGCGTATTTGTAAATATTGATGACTGTGCGACCGCGCCAACGGTAATTGAATAGTAATTACATTTTAGAATGTGTTTTTTTTATGTTGCTGGTGTTTTGCGATATTTTTAAAGGGATATACATTGAGAATATTGAATGTACTCGTTCGATTTTTGGGTTGTTTATCTTGATCATGTGAATAAATGATTTATTGGAATTCGAATATATCATTGATATTATGTTCGTAGCTTTACAAGTCTTTTGATTATATTTATGTTAATGTAATTTGAATCGGATATACGACTATTTCGGATTATTTTTTATTTCTGAAGCTGTAAGAGCTCCCGAAGGATTCATTTTATCTGTACTATTGTGTAAATACGATATTTTTATGCCAGCCAAGTTTAAATTGACATAATTAGGAAAATTGTTTGTTGGACTGGCATTGGCAAACTTTTTCGGCATCACAATTGGTTTATTTCATATTATTTGGTCGTATGCAGCAGTAAAAAACGTATATGATTGGCTTTTAACTGCATTGGCATTTGTACCTATAACATCATTTGAAGAAGTATGGTTTTGTAGATCTGATCGTAGAGGTTTATTCTTATATTTATCTTATTTATTTCAAGGTTTATTTGAAATTTCATGAAATGTTTATAACAGAGACATTTGCACCAATAACTCAATGGAAGGCTGGCATAACAACAAACCTTTTTTGATTTTTTTAAATGTTCATACAAATTAGCAAACAAAAAGCATCGTCGAATAAAAAATGTAAACAAGTGGGCGTTGTTACCTACACTAATAAAATAATTTTCGTTTTTTGATTTAAGAAGTAGATCCTGTGATGAGTTATGAGGGACGTCTGGGGAGATTAGGTGCCAATGGCTCATTTCTTTATAAAAAAATATGGAACTATGGGACCAAATTTAGCTTAGCGGAGAGTAAGGTAAATAAACAAACTTATGAAAAATTATGAATGAACAGACCATAATCCGACCTTGACTCCTTGATGATTATGTATCCGGGTCCGAAATCGATATTCCGAAGAAAATGTTGGAGTATGTATCTGGGTACCGATTTGACTCGCTGTTTTTTTAACCTTTTAACATATAATGTACAGAAAATTCCAACAAAATCATCACATCACATTTATTATAAATAACTATAAATCACTATTAAAAAAAATGTTTTTAAATGTTCGTACTATTTGTGAAATCCGTATATTAATAGAACAGCGATTTACACGACTTTTTAGAGAAAAAAAAACCTGTGGCCTTGTCAAATCTAATAACTTTTCACAGTTTGTCAATAAAATTGCAATTTTTTTGTTCGTCGAACAGCACATAAAAATGTTTGGTCCAAAATGTATGGGGGTAACAAACTTGAGCCTCGAGTATTATAACTCTCACTACAAGCTGAATACTTATACTACAGTAACTACACAAATTACGGACCATTGTTTGATATATATGTTTATTTTAACTAAAAAAATACCCCAAAAAAGTATTAAGTTCGTCACTTTACAAGTCTTTCGTACGCATTTCGTAGGGGATCAATGTAGGCATCGGTTCAATAATATATAGGAATGTTTTTTGAAGCATAGTAATTAAATTGGTTCATCTCTTTACAAGTCTTTCGTTTGTATGAGTTTCGGGATGAACAAAGTAGGCATCGGTTCAATTATATAGTTTGTTTTTATTAAGCCTGTTATTAAATAAGTATTTAATTAAGTTTGTCGCTTGCAAGTCTTTCGTTTGTTTTGGTAACAAAAAAGTAGGTATCGGTTCAATTATATAGATGTTTTTTGAACATGTCATTAAAACATAGTATTTAATTGATTACCTCGCTGAAAAATATATTGAATCAATTAATTATATTCATCTACAAAATGAAAATAATTTTTTTAGTTATATCACAAGTAATCACAAAAATGTGCTCTCAAATCACTTCTGAGATTTAGGGGTCTCATTTTATTGGAATTAAATTCAATTTATTATAAAAATGTGCACATTTATACGACTACTTGATAAGCTAAAGTCCAAATTTAGCTAAGATATATGTGTATGTCAAACAATAAAGAATTACCGACATTTTGTTAAAAAAAAAAGAATTTCTCTTTATATTTAAGCCTAAGCCAACTGCATGAATTTTATTAGGCTTTATAAAATTCATTAAAATTCCAAATATAAGCTCTTTTAAAACCCGTAAACATAATCTTTGAACCAAGTTTGCAGATTCTTACAGGAAACACTACAAATCGTATTATTATTCTAATATTATTATTTTATTCACCGTTTGCTCTTCTTTTCACTCGAATCCGGAAACTGAATCGATAAAACTTTGCATCGTAGATACAAAAAAAAAACTAACGGACATTTAGATCGCTCGTAAGAAGCGTGCGCGACTCTCAGAGGATGAACAAACAAAAAATCTCCATTATAAATTACCATAAATCCTACGTGATATTTTGTTTGTGTATAAATATTATATAATTCACATTCTGTAAATATATATAATAATTCTGTGTGTGTTATATTGTATTATTATAATATGTAGGCTCGTGCAATCATCTAATTATACAATTTCTTGAGCGAGCCGACGTTTTATATATGTATATTTGTATATATAATGTAAATATGTATATACGCACATAAATATTAGCGTATTCATAAATAAGCGAATAACCAACAAATAACCGCTAATAGCGCATAATACGCGTACTTTAAAATCAAAATCCCTTTTTAAATATACATAAAATGTATTTGGATATACAAAATGATTTTCGTGCACATATATACTATATACATATAATTTACAACAATGAACACATAATGCATATATAATATACATAGAAATCATTATGCTTGTATATATATGTGTGCACATGGCATAATCGTTTATTGTGTATAATAAGTCTCTCGGAACGGTGCGCGACGGCCGCGAGACACTGACTGGTAGAAGCAAAAAAAAACGAACAACGCTTTGGAGAAAAAGGAAAAGCGCACATTCTCACATTGCGACGAATACACACACACTTAAACGCCTACCCGGTGCATTGTGTATTATGCAGATTTTTGCGCGTGCAGCTAATTTACCAACGGCAACAAAAAGCGCAACGCATTGTGTTTTATTTTCAAGAAAGCATCGCGCATAATCATCGGAGGTCGAATTCCGCCGAACAAGCGCTTTCTTTTAAGCGCATATTGCATCACCAACAAACAGTATATAAATACAACAAGTGCCATCAGGCTCAGTGCAATTAAACTGCACAGCACTTATAGCTTTTTGACATTTTAAAAGCACATTCACTCGCTGACGAATGCAGTGCTTGACCCAAATTTTTCGTTACTGTATTGAAATATACTTGCGTGCTCTCTCTAGAGTCCTCCACGGTCGGGGTCTTGTCGAAATGCATTGTGTGGCTTACCTGTAAAAAAAATTAAACAATAATTAAACATGCTTCGAGAATAAAAAATACGCGCATATATATCTGATCATTGAACCCGCGAGCACTGTTTACGTCCCCAATTCGCGTGCACATCGCGTGCTAAATGTACATTTTAGCGTGTTATTTTTATATATACATAACACCATTAGTCAAAATGTGACGGTAATTTTGAGTCACCGCACGAAGCTTTACGTATATATATATATATATATAAGAGACAAAGACAAAAGCCATTTGGTAACTTGTAAATAATATATACTGTTCGCATTGATAAACATGAAAATGTACATTTGGGGATTTCGTGCGAAACAGATGGCTCTTTACGATGCCACCACCAGTATATACGATTATAATACAAACATAAACGAAAATACGATAATCACGCATTAATTACCAGAATGCCATATAAACCGAATTTTTAAAAAGCTAAAATAGAGGGTAGTTGTATATGAATTGATTTGACCGCAGCGAGAGCGTCGACATGTGCATGATTATTCACTTTTGAATACCTATTATATATACCAGACAATTTAGGGCGCCATACGGCCTGGATGAGTCGCTGATATAAACACGCAAGCGTGGTCAGTCTGATCACCACCTGGTGATCATAAAGATGTTCAACCTGAAGGGGGTGATTTAATGAGGCATCATGTTTTTTTATATTCGTGCGTTTATACATAAAACAAAAAATCGGTCATAAACCAGAGAGGTTTATTATAAAAATAAAAATTAGCATCCTTATTTTGCATATTTCACTTGGTTTGAGAGCGGCGTAATTAAAATAAATATATTTTTATTTATCAATGATGCATAGCCTCAAAAAGTAGAAAAATAATCTTATAAAATAAGATATTCACTTTTTTACATATTATGTCTAGTTCAAGGAATTATTAAATCTAAATTAAATTATTAAATCTAATGTAATCGAGGGATGGTTTTGTGAAAGAAATATTTGTTTTATACATTATTTAGTTAGATAACCATAAATTATTGATTCTTATTCGCTATTGACTTAAAAAGTATAATCGGAATTCTGAAAAATTACTCCTGCTTTGGGTAAAAGGGCGGTATTAAAAGAAAAAGGAAACATGCACAGGAATGAAAAGAGGTTAATTAATAAAATAAATCCGTCTTTTCTTGTGTATATACATTTTATAATACAAATGGTAACTTTCTATAGATCTTTTTCAATGGAACTTCTTTATTCGAGCGATCAAAATCAAGAAAAAAGGAAATTATATAAATATAGATCGGACAGTTTAAATCATCACGCAAAAAATATTGAAAATTGAGTTCGAAGGGGATCGGAAGAACAATATTCCAAGCAAGAACATGTTCAACTGATGAAGATTTAGCTTTGTTTCTTGATTTAGTATTAACAAATACGATCTTCTTCGAGAACATTTTCGTGATATAAACCATAAATAAATAAATAAAGTTATAAGACGCAAAGCAAGACAGGCAGAATTCCTTCCAACATTGGCGAAACTTTAAGATATTTTGGATCATACTACAAGACGAATATAAGAAAATCAATGTGAATGATGCATCTTGTTAATTTATACTTAATTAGAAATGGAGTCCTCGAATTATTTGCTATCAAATTTAATTTAATTTATTTATTTTTTTTTACTCAACAATATTTAATTATACAATCAGAAGAGTTATCAAAGTAGGCTTCAGAGCCAAGTATTAGATACAATTTCCGAAGATTTTATTTTTTGAGCCTCTTGAGCCTCGTCTGATAACTCTCCTGATCGTTCTTTGAACACTAAAAAAAAAAGCCGAGACAAATCAAATATGGATTTTTTTCTATTCATTCGATTCACATATATCATAATGTTGAAGAATAGAGAAAAAAAAATTATTTAAGAAGAGAATGATTCTGACTTTTTAGAATTATTAATTAAAGCAGTCACAATTACAGCTGTTATAAATAGA